>ML803832.1:309891-331039 GCA_009831015.1 Picea engelmannii | reverse complement strand
TTCCACTATATCATTTTCCCCAAATTCATAATTTCCCCAAGTTCGCCCTTAAATTCCAGACGCACTATCTTCCCAATCAGTGAGCTATCGTCTCATCATCTGGAGAGACCATGTTCACCACTACAACTGAAACCATTGACCAGATGATTCAAATTCCCAGATCATAATTCATTTCCCCTCTCACCATTGAAACCTTAACCGAAATGTACCATAAATTATCTTTTCCCCAAAGAGTGCAAATTTTCAAACTTTTCCTTCCTGAGAGTGCCCAATTCCCCAAGAAAAATCCCCCTTATCAGTCCTTCATGTTCTCAAAAAAAGGTAATCAAGTCATTTCATCCTTGTGTTGTTTTCTCGAGTATTATTCAGATGAATGGGCAGACAAACCCATCCTGGGTTTCTTGTCCATTTTCTCCACCGAAGAGAAGGCCACCATCCAATTTAATTTCAGTCAGATCTGGCCGATAATATTCACGAGCAACTTTTCAAGTTTCCTATAGAAGGCATGTTCCAATATTCTTCCGTATTAGCTTACATGTCCCTTTTCTTTCAAACAGAAAAGTTCTCATTTTCCATGCAGAAACTGGACCAGGATGGACATTCGCAAGTTGTCACCTCCTAGACATATTTACCAAGAAAGAACACATCAGAGTTCAGTTTTAAATAGTTCATTGATCAATTTTACCACCCAGTGGTCAACATGTTGAGTGGACGGAAGGAACCTAGGATTAATGAAGAGATTCAGAGGCTCCTACACCCATCGAACCTTGATAAAACCGATGACTAGTACCTTTATTAGGATCACACAGAGATCAGAGTCTATGGTTGTGAGCTTCCACCATATAAGTTTCCCAAGTTCCTACCTATCAGGATATTCGCTCTGGAATATATCTGACAAATGATAAACTCAGATAATATTCATTTCATGTCATTCAAAAAGAAACAACAATTGAGGATCAAGGGATAGATATGATCTTTAATCTACAATAGCAGAACTACAGGAGAAGAAGCAAAAAAGTTGTTACTGGAGATGAAGTTCAATAAAAGTTTCCCATGGAATTACAATCCATCTGGTGTCATTGCAGAAACCAGACTAAGGAATAAAAACTATCCATATGCTCATGTTCCCAAACTAGAAATTGAAAACTTCATGAACCAGACCGAGTGGGAAGAGAACACTCTAACAGATACCGATCAACACCCCCCTTCTGCCACTATTTCACTGACTAATACTCCTCAGGCACCAGTATAGAAAAGACCCAGGAAAGAGGTATCTCCCTCGGTCACTGAAGTCTCGGTAGATGACTTCCAGGTTTATAAAAAAAAGGCCCAAGACCAATCCTACACCTGACAGGTCTGGTGGAGAAGAGACTCAGTCTACTACAGTCATGGAAGGCAAGCATTCTCCATTTTCCTCAGGAAGCCAATAGATGATGTCCACCACCTTGTCAAAGAAGTAGGGTGATACAACATTAATAAACAGAGCTACACAGGAGCCTACAGGACTGAACCTCTTTGAGAAATACAACCTGATTAAGAAGAAAAATGAGATGCTGGCAAATAGTACCTGTGCCCAGTTTTGGAAAAAAACATCCACAACCCAACACATATTACTATCTACTTTTGATACAGAGAAGGGGAGAATGCACATGGCCTACTTGCAGGCACAGGTACCTCAACCCAAAACATTTTTTGATTATAAAAGGGAAACTTTCGAGTTTGATGTTGCAGAACTGCATACGGCTAATCAGATGGACCTACACAGAAAAACAGGAGAAATTATTTTACCCACCTTGGTGAACACCTCCATGATCGCAGCAAAGCTACAGGTTTCATTGAACAATGTCCAAACTCAATTGAAGCTAGAGAAGGTGTCATCTTTGGCAAAGGATAACAAAATTAAGTCCCTGGAAGAACTGGTGCTCAAAATTGGGTATGGTCCGACCAATATCAAAGCAGCTGAAGAGCTTATCAAAAACAATAATGATGACATAGCTGCCCTAAGGAAAAAACTGAAAATATCTGCTACTGAAGATCCACAAGCTAAAGAGATGGCATAGACTGAAGGCCAGAAAGAGGAGATGTTGAAGTTGATCATGGAGAAGAACGCTCAAATTAAAGAAATTGAAGTCGAGCTGGACAAGATAGTCAAGGAGAAGGAGCAGAATGTGCCAATGGTAGTCATACCATTGAATGCATTCTTGGTCATAGGAGTCAGTACAACAATGACAACATCAACTACCACTGGGGAAATTTCAGCAGCAACATCAGTGACAGCTCCAGATGCAGCAGACCAATTGGAAAAAGCGATGGAAGATATGACTCTGCAAGGGGCGGAAATTAGAAAACTGCAAGAAGAGATTCAAAATCTCCAAAAGCTAAATTCCACATTCCAGGCTAGCTACAGCACTGAGAGGCATAAGTCAGACAAACTCAAACAGGAACTACAGCAGCTGCAGAAAGAAACAGTCATGGCTAAGACTCTGTCAGAGGCTAAAGAAAATATTTGGATGGACATATGTCAATCAGTGATAGAGATTTGGCCCCTGATACAAATCATGTTTGAACAACATGATCTAGTGCAGAGAGCCAAATAGGACATCGACGGGATAAAGGGAGAACTGGGAGAAATGCCTACAAAGGACAAGGAGATAATCAAATTCTTAAATTCTAAATCAAAAGAAGAGTTGGAAGCCCTGATAATTGAGGGCAGTACTGAAACAATTCTTAAAGATAAGATAGTCCTAACCAAGAGGGGACTAATGTTGCAACTCAAGGAGAAATTTTAGGCAATGGATGTCGCAGTACAGAGGTTTTTCAGTAAGATTGACTCTTTGCAGAAGAAAGGTCTCCCAAGCTTATTTGTGATCAATAATAAGTTGATCACTCTCTCAGATTATAAACAGAAGATTCTCATAGTGGCAAAGGATGGGTCCAATTTTGTAGGCATAAAAGGAAATATCACAGGCAAAGACTTCTTGGAAACTCTGAGATTGGACCTAAATATTCAACAAGAGATAAAGTATCTTTTCATCACCAAACCCATTTTCACTAAGTACACAGATACATACGAGGTGTACCGAAGGCTGCTCAAAGTCAACATTCCCAGTCAGCAAAGATGGGATGACCTGTGTGACTTGATCGACTAGAAGATTTTGTGGATGTACAATTCAACATGCGGAGCAGTCAAAGTCAAGTTGATGATTCACCAACAACTTTCCCCGAAATCATCTCAAAGAATCTGACAGATCATTAGCAGTTCCTATAATTTTGTATTTTGTTATCTAAGTAGTTAGATTTGGATACTACCACGTCCTGATCATTAATGACAGGACCGAATTGTAATTTTTTTTCTATAAATACTTCAAACTTCAAAGTATTGAGGGTTGATCTTTGTTGGGCTCTAAAGATGTCCTAAAAACAACCTTAGTTTAACATTAATTTATCAACCTGAGGATTCTTATTTTATCTCAAGAACATCAGCAAAGTCTATGCAGATAGCTTGTAGAGGCTAAAATCGTGTAGCTAAAGAAAACCTGAGTTTATCCACAATCAAGTTCCTCAAATGTTCATTTAAAGATTCTAAGATTAAGATCTTACTCAACATAATTGAAATCTAATCGCTAACATGTTGTGAATGAAAAGGAACTAGCTAACCTGCTAAATTTACTTAACTGAAAAGAAATGATTGAAACTGAGTAAAGACTTGCAAAATTAACTATCAACTAGGAATCGAATTGTTGGAAAGGAAATAGTGAATTATTCTAATGGAAAGAAACTGCAATTGTAATCTAATCGTAAGGAACAATAAACATAATTGAATGGAAAGGAACAGCTATTGTAACTTAAACTGAAAGGAACGACAATTGTAACCTATTCAAAAGGAACAAAAAATGTGAATCTTAAGTAAAAGGAACAATGCATATGAAGACGCAAGGAACTATCAAGCAGAAAACTACAGTAATGGAAATTGGAATCAGCAATCATTAACACTCAAGAGAGATATATATCTTCTGTATGCAAAACGCATGAAATCATTAACACGCTTATGCATTTGTCTTAACTATTTTGAAAGGGAATTGAATCATAAAATAGAAATCAAACCGATACAATTACAGCTGAAATAGTAGCTCCTTTAGACTGGGCCCTTGGTCCTTAGAAGCAATGCTACGACAAAATCAGTATATAGAAATGGTGAGAACGATCAAATCTTTTATTAACTTCATAGCTGGTACATCATTCACAAAAACAGCTTGTGCAGAGTAACTATGAGTCTGAATACTTGAACGCAATTCTTATATTGTCTTTTAGGATCTATTATCCTCTATATATACAATAATCTGAGTAAATCAATCCATCCTGAGGATCGAAAGATCCTCAGGATTTCTTTATTATTATAAAGTTACAATATAGAAAACTGAATCATCTTTAAAATTGCTTGTGCGCCAAAGGTCCTTAACCTCCAATGGCTCACGCATCTTCAAGATTTCCTTTGCTAATTTGGTTTTGACATTATTTAACCGATCCTATAAAAAAATCAAACAATTCCAAGCATATTTTAGAATCTATTCATCATGACTTCAATAATATCACTAGAATACATATTAATCATTTTATATTCTATTTATCACTAATTAACATAAAAGTCACTCAAGATTGTATCACAAACTGTGGGAATAAGGAGGATATGTGTACCTTTTTAATAACCCAACATACCCCCTGGTTTACCTTCTTACATGTCCTCATGCAAGATGAGATCTTACATGTAAAGCAGTGATGATGTAAGGAGGGAAAGTTGGTTCACCAAGTCTCCTGAACCCATTACTTCTTTTGAGATCTCCAAAAGCATCATCCTCCATTTTCTTGTTAATTTGATAATCCTTCGGGTAAATTTCTGGAGGAAACCAGAGGATAGGGGGATTATACCCACACCCAATATAAGTAAGTCCTTCCTCTAGGAGAAGTCTAGAATACCTTTCTACTCTATAGGTAGCTTCAAAGAAATTCTTGAACCTGAAGGGCTCCCTAATTTTGACTTCATTGGAGGATGCATCCCAACTCACCTTAGAAGCAACAAGAGATTATTCTTTTAGTTCTCTAAAGTATATGATGCTTGAACGGATAACCTGTCAATGGATGGGGGCTAGAGAATCTATGACCACNCCCCCCCCCCCCCCCCCCCCCCTTTTCATAAAGGTTCTATGCTGCATAATCGCTGGAAAGGACTTTAGGGGCTCTCCTTTAATCCAGAGATCTAACCATGTTTCCCTCTTTATAAAATTCTTGTGAGCCTTGCCCCATCTAACTTGGTTCTTAGTAAAGGACAAGAATGCCTGTAACTAAATGTATCCAATAAAGGGACCAGGGTTATTTTTCTTGTCATCTTCCAAAATGAAATTATGGAAGTATAATTCACATAGAAAATACTGTACCTTTTCTTCTTTCTCTCTAAAACATGAAATGAACTCAGGGAAAGCGGAAAATGTAATCGGCTTACCTTCTCTGATGGCTTTTACCCTTACCAACAGGTAACATTCTAGCAAGAATAGGGTATAATTGGTGGCAGGGGCTCTACAGTTGATTGCATCAGAGTAAACATCACAAATCTCCTTGATTTTCTCCAAAGCTTTTTCAAATTGGATTTTCATTTTCTTAATCTTTTCTTGGGATTTGGTGAGCTCAGCATATGTTTCACTTTCCATTGCTGACATATCCTTCAGTTGTTTAACAACCTTTTGACGTTCAGCCCTTGTGACCATTTCTTCTCTGGATTGGGTTAAGGCTTGTTGATCTTGTACCAACTCTGCCTTTAGCTTACCAATAACAGCATCTTGTTCCCGAGACTGAGATGCTTGATATTATTCTATAGTGCCCATCTCATCTCTGGATTGAGTTAATGCTTGTTGGGCTTGTATAATCTTTGTTTCCAGTCTATCAATGATAGCATTATGTTGCTGAGATTGGAATGCTAGATGTTCTTCCATAGTCATCAATTCATTCCTACTTTGAATCAAGCTTTCTTGGGAGTGTATCAATTCTTCCTCCAATATCCTAATGGTGGGGTCTTGCTCGAGGGATTGAGTTATTTCCTCTGAGAATAGGGTATCTTTCTATACCTCAGCATTAAAATTTTCTGAAGCAATTAACTCCTCATTCTGAGCTACGTCATCCTCTATTGTTATCTCTTCAGGGTCTGTTTGTGGTCCCATAGAGTTTGTAGTGTCTGTTCTCTTAGGAAGAGGATTTTTTCCCTGCACTCTGGACCTTTTGTTTTTCTTTCTTTGGTGGGCCTTATCTGCTTGTTCTAGTTGTTTCCTCAATTATTTAATAATTCCTCTGAGTTTTCCAACCTTCAATTTTAATGCTTCAACTTTTTTAACCTTTCTCTTTAATAGCTTGTTCTCCTTTTTCAACTTTCTATTTCTCTTATGGATTTTGCCTGCTTTCTGTTTGTGAGGAGTCTCAATGTCTTCCTCATTCTGATCAGCAGTTAGTTGTTCTTATGTTCCTTCCAAGTGCTTTGTCTGTTCAGGAGGGCTTCTTTCCTCAAGATGTGGTTCTTCATATGCTATGTCCTTAGGAAATGACATTTCTATATCAAGGAAATTTTTAGCAGGATTTGAAGAAGAGGCTTGTTCTTGATATCCTTTTGATTTATCTCTGTCAATTGAGGCTCCTAAGCTCCATAAAACCTGAGTTATTTCTTCCTCATAGCTTTTCAAACATTGTTCTATCATATTCTCTGATGCTGACTTGGTGTCTTCTTGATTGTTTCCCTGTGAAGTTTGTTCTATATGCTCAATACCCTGGTCATTTTCCTGTAAGGGTTGCTCTGTTGTGTTATGAATTTATTCAAGGTTTCTTGTCTGTCTTCTTCTCCTTATTCTCTCAATGGGGGTTTTAGGAGCATCCATTTCTCTTTTTCTCTTTTTGGTTAGTGGCCCTGCTTGTGGGGTTTGAGCCTTTGTCTATGAGGTATGAGCCTTTGTCCGTGCGGTTTGAAATTTTGTCATTTGGACAGGGTGTGCCTCGACTTCGGATTGAGGAGGTGGAACTTCTATTTAGGTAGTGGTCTCCCCTTCTTGTATCTGTTCAATTTTCTGTGATGGATTTTCATGGTATAATTCAGGTTGTTCCAATTGCAGAGGTCTATTGGTCCCAGTAAGATCCCCCCATGTTAATTTTGTTTGACTCAGGGCCTTACTTACTATTAGTTTAACTAATCCATGGTGGTTGATAATAGTAACAAGATCCTTGGACTTCTGTGTATTGACGGCAACCTCATGTAACATGGCATTTAGAAAAAAAGGTAGATTAATTATTAACCTTTGTTTGAGTGTCGCTAGTAGTTTGAGGTGGCATGGTTGGATTACATCATATCGCCCATCACAGGTGATGTACCTATGAATTACTCCTACTAGTTCTTTCAATGGTTCACTGAGGATGCTAGGGTTAATCCCTTTTCCTTTTTTATCCAACTCCTTGCTAGGGTCCATGAAGGATTATACAGCTTCTTTGAGTGTTGTATATCTTCCCGTCCACTAAATCCCTGAGTTAGGGAGACATGTAACCTCTGCTACGATTTATGGAGTAACTGGAATCCGTATATCACGAACCATGGAGGTTTCTCTCTGCAAATTCTGAAAGAATTCAAGCGTGATGTTTGTATCATAGCCTTGTAACCTGTTAAAATAGTACGTCCACCCCAGGCGTTGTAGAATTTCTCTGGCCTGCTTTGTTACCTATAGTAAAGTTGGTTCCCTGTGCACACTTTGGCCACCCATCGTTATGTGAGAAAATGAGAATGATTATCGTTCCTGGTTTCCGACTTGGTTAGACCAACTTTGGGGAAAATATTACCAAAAATAGAAAATATCAGAGACGGCGAGTATTAAAATGTGGATTTTCCATTTATTACAATCATTACAATCTTATCGGAAAATGTGTCAAACATCCACTCCCCTCATTATTGTAGAGGTCGACCTCGACCGTCAATGTAGGTGAAAGTAATGAGTGTAGGTATTTCCGATGAGAGGTAATAATTGCACTGTCGCCGTCGATGGGGACCAATCATATGCAATTTTTTTCAAAAATCATATTAACAATGATCATTTAAACGATAGTCTTCTTTCGTGGAAATTCAAATTAATTATACCTATACTCATAAATGTTTTAAGGATAAATAAGCCAAATAAAGTAAACCTATTCATTTAAAAATATTCCACATATCATAATGTTGTTACTTTTCCCAAGTTTATTAAATATAGCCAAAATGATAGCCCCGTTATTGAGTAAAGGAAATCTAGAGACACACAGAAAAATTGGTGTTTTTTAAGATAAACTTCCATACCACAAGTAGAGCCACTGCTGCCAACATGCGTCCATAGCCTCGACAGGGTTGTATTTTAACCCATAGATGATCCTGTATCCTTAATAAATATTTGATTTATCTTCTCCCAATAAGACCACTATCTTGGTTTGGTAGCCAGATGATGATAATGCCACTCACTAGATTGTAACTTAAGTGAACAAGTCGGCTCGTGATGAGACCTCTTGTCCTTTGTCACAAAATGTCAAAAGTCCATTGCCCTAGTGTGGTATCCATAGTGGGAATGTCACTTAGGTTATTATCCTATGATCGAGGTAGGTTGGCTCGTGATGAGACCCCCTATTCTTTGTGGGAGAAGTTTATTAGTTGTATTTATTTAACTTTTCTTTTGTTTTTGTTTTTAGAAGGGCTCTATTAAGGGAGGCTCATCTACTCCTTAAGAGTAAGGGATGGCATAAAGAAGTGTAAGAATTCCAAGTAAAAGTGTGCTTAAGACTCCTTATTATAATATGAGGCAAATTATCATTCGAGTATATTTGTATGTATATAGGGAAAGGAAACAAATTGTGGTGGTTACAGGTTATGAACAAGATTTAAAATATTTTGAAGAGATTAATCCAAAAACAATTTGATAAGGTATGAGAGATAGTCCACAAAATAGTGACAGATCATTACCATGATAAATAGAAGTAATGCTAGTGAAAATTATTTGATGAAAGGCATACCCCAAAGGAATGTCTAGTGTTTGAACAACAATGACAGAAAGGAACGCCAATAAGGAAAAGCACAGAAGGAGCAGTAGTTGTTCCTTTTAAAGGAACAACAAGTTGTGAGAAGGAACAACAGTCGCGCGAAGGAAAAGAAGTTGTTCCTTTCAATTGAACAACAATCGCGCAAAGGAACAACAATTGTTCCTTTCAAATAAATGGCATTTGTTAACTTTTAACCATCTCAATGGATAATTTTGGAAACTTCCCCATGGAAACATTTATTCTCTTATTGAATCTAAGGCTAATTAGTCATCAACTAATGTCATGAGTTCATTATGGTTACCCTATTACTGTTGTGGAGCACGACATATTCATTTTTCTATGAAATACTGGGTCCGTGTGGCAAGATAAAACAAGAGTGAAGGACAGAAAAGAGTGCTAATTGTGTTGATTACAGTTATCCTCCCTATTTCTCAAAAAAAATGAAAAGAAAAAGAAAAACTAATACTTAATGAAAACTATATACAGTATGTATAGTGTCAACAAAATTCATGATTTATGGAGTTGGGGTGGTTGGGTTACCTTCCCATCCAGCCAAAATTTGAACGGTAGCATCCTTACTTACTTCATGGTAGAAATATTCTTTTGAAGGAAAATGATGGTAAAGTCGTAGCCAGTGCCCATTAACCAAAAATGGGCACCAGCTACGACTTTACCATCATCCGCCTTCAAAAGAATCTTTCTACCATGAAGTAAGTAAGGATCCTACCGTTCAAATTTTGGTTGGTTGCGAGGAGATCTAGACCCATCGATGGTGCTTAAAGTGACCGTGCTATTATCATGGACTTCCTTAATTTCATATGGTCCCTGCCACCATGTCTGTAATTTTCTCGGAAAATCATGAAATCTGGAGTCGTAGAGAAACGCCCAATCACCCTTCATGAATGATTTCTTCTTGATATGCTTGTTGTGTCAAGCCGCTCTCTATTGTTGAATAACAGTTGTGCACTCCATAGCAAATAGGTGTGCTTCATCCAATTCATTGAGTTGTTGAAGGCATTGTGTATGTGTCGTTGTTAGATCCAGTCCAATTTCCTAGGCCATCCTTAGGGTCTTAATCTCGAACTCGATTGGGAAGATGGGTTCTTTACCATAGAATAGGTGATAAGGAGAGTATCTAGTGGTGTCACTCCATGTTGTACGATAATCCCATAAGGCATTTGGAAGCTCAGTAGCCCAATTATGTCGGTTTGTTGAGACAGTCTTTGTCAAGATTGCCTCCACAACCTTATTTGTGCTTTCTACTTGCCTGTTTTCCTATGGGTGATATGGGGAAGTAACTTTGTGCTTAATATGATAATTTTCCAGGGTGGTGGTGATTCTATGAGCTGTAAATTGTGACCTCCCATCAATGATTATTTCCCTGGGTAGTCCATAGCATACAAATAATTTGAAAAGAAATTGGATGACTACCTCTTTTGTTGCATTTGGTAGGGCTTTTGCCTCTACCCATTTAGTCTTGTAGTCTGTAGCCACTATAATATAGGCCTTATGATTTGACTTTGGATTGAAGGGGCCAATGAAGTCTACTGGCCATATTTCAAATGGTTCTGCGACTATTTGTGCTTTCAAGGGCATTTCATTAGCCTGGACTGGTTTTCCCATCCGTTGACAGTTGTCGCAGGTCTGGATGTATTTCTTTGCATCTCTGAATATTGAGGGCCAATAGTAACCCATCTGTAAAATTTTGTGTCCAGTCTTGCGGTCTGCAAAATCCCCACCACAGAGTTCGTCATGTCTTGCCTTTAGTATGTCGTAGATTTCGCCATCTCGTACGCATCTACGGATCTGGAGATTAGCTCATGTGTGGAAGATATATTCGTTGATCCAAGCGAATCATGCGCTACGTTGGACGATCAGTTTTCTTTCCCTTGATGATAGATGTGTCGCTAATCTTCCTGTTGCTAGATAATTTTCCACATCATCATACCAAGGTGGCTTTGTGGTAACGGAAAATAGATGCTCATCTGGAAATTGATCTTCAACTGTTAAGGAGTCATTTTTTTTGGGTATGCAGGATAGGAATTCTGCGACAAGATTTTCTCTCCCGGGTCGATCTTTGATGGTGATTTCAAATTCCTGCAAGAGTAATAACCATCGAGTGATCCATCCATTAGTAATCAGTTTATTAGCTAGATATATAATAGAAAAATTATCAGTATACATAATAACGGGATAGCCTGTTATATAATGACAAAATTTATTGATGGCGTGTATAACATCTAAAAATTCTTTTTTTGTTACTATATAATTAAGTTCAGCTGGAGTAAGATTCTTGCTAATGAAATAAATAGCGTAAGGTTTCTTGTCTTCTTCATGTCCAAGGACGGAGCCTATGGAAATATCTGATGCATCGGTGGAGATGTGAAATGGTATTTTCCAATTTGGTCCCCTCAACACTGGTGTTGTCAATATTAACTTCTTCAGTCCTGCAAATTCCACATCACACTTGTCAAACCACAAAAACTCCACATTACCAGTCAAAGCATGTAACGGTGCAATGGTTCTTGCAAAATTTTGCATAAATATACGATAGTATCCAGAAGCGCCAAGGAAACTACGTACCTCTATTTGTGTGTCTGGTATAGGTAGATTAAGGATTACCTCTATTTTTGTTGGATCTACTCTAATTCCATATGCATAAATATAATGCCCTAATACCACACCTTCTGTCATCATCATGTGACATTTTTCATGGCTTAAACATAACCTGGTAGCAATGCACCATTCCAGTACCTTCTCCAGATTATTCAATGCTTGGTCGAAGTCGTCACCATAAGGAGTGAAGTCATTCATGTAGAATTCAAGCCCTTCGCTGATCAGGTCATTGAATATGCTCAGGATGGCCCTTTGGAATGTGGTTGGAGCATTACATAGTCCAAAGGGCAATACTTTGTATGCAAAGGTACCCCAAGGGTAGGTGAATGTAGTTTTATCTTGATCTTCTGGGGAGATCTAAATCTAATTGTAGCCACTAAAACCGTCTAGGAAAGAAAAGAATTTCTTTCATGCCATAGTATCCAGGACCTGATCGATGAAAGGTAAGGGGAAATGATCCTTTTGAGTGGCTTTGTTAAGTTCCCTATAGTCAACACAAATCTTCTACTTCCCATTTTTCTTTGGGATGATGACTAATGGGGAAACCCACCGACTATCTGAGATAGGGTATATAAAATATACATCCAACATATTTTATAATTCTTCCTTAACAATATCCCTAAGATGGGGATTCAGTCTTCTCTATGGATGTGAGATAGGTTGAGAGTCTTTTCCAATATAAATGTGTTGTGTGCAGAGTTGTGGATCAATACCTTTCATATCAGAATACTCTTATGCAAAAGCTTGTTGGTATTTGGAGAGGACTTGAATTAACTTTTGTTGTTGTTGTTCATCTAAATTGGGATTGATGTTCAGAGACCTCCCTGGTGCAATCTGGACGGATTTGTTGTTATGAACAGTTGTATTTGGAATTTTTTGTTCCATTAAATCTTTCAGCAGGCCTCCCTATGCTTCACAGTCTAGAACAACTTGGAGCATCTGGCAGGTTGGGTTACTCACGGTGGTTGGGATATTGATAAACTCACTGATTACATCATCCTCTAGTTGGTTTTTAAGTTTGAGGGCTTCTTCCAATGTGAGAGGGGCTCGTAAATCCTTTTCTGGATATCGTGGTGGTGGAAATTGTGGATATATGAAAGTTGGTCTTGGCTTGGAAGGAGGATATAAGATGAGATTCTTTATGACACCTCCTCTAGCAATTTTCATATTACCCATTCGGCATCCTATGTACGCATATGTTGTTGCGTTCCATGGTCTACCCAGTATCAATGGATGCCCTTCAAGTCCACTTCTTGGGTTGATGATGAGAAAATCTGTCAGATATTCCCAAGAGTCGACAGAGATGGCTATATCATGTAATGTGCCAACTGGTCGAACCACAGATCGGTCTGCCAATTGTAACATAATTTTGGTGGGTTCAAAGGGGTCAAAACCCATGGTATTGTAGGTTTCCATAGTCAGGATGTTGATGGCTGCTCCCAAATCAACTAGTGTATTTGGAAAAGAATAGCCTTGGATCTGAACTGTTACTACAGGATTCCCTAGATCTGCATATTTGATTGGTTCTTTTCTACCAAGAATTAAATCAGACAAGGCTCCTACTACGTGAACTGTCGATGATGATTTTTTTATCTTCCTAACAGGCTTCCTTCCACATAGTTCCTTGATTATTTTCACATAAATTGGAATATCTTGTAGTGCCTGCAGGAGTGGAATATTGACATATAAATTCTTGAGTTCCCCTACAATGTCAAATTTGGGATATTCGACAGGTTTTGCTATCATCAATCTTTCGAGGAATGGAGCGAAAGGAGTTGCACCCTTATCAGGATCCTGTGATTCGACTGTGTTTCCCCCCTGCTCGATTTCTTCTATTATTACCAAAGTCTAGGGTGTTATTGTTGGTTGTTTTTCATTCTCCTTCTCTTGAGAAATGTTATTTTCTTCAGGAGAGATTATATGCCTCGATCTCAACCGGAGTTTGTTTCACCCTACCGAGTTGGTTTCCCCTTCCCCGTTCTCCATAATTTGGACGAGTTGAGTCGGTCTATTATTAGGATTTAGGTGAGGTTGGGCCGATAATTGGGGGTGCAGTTGCGATTGAGGGTTTTTGCACAGTTGGAGTGGAGCTTGCAATGTGGGTTGGGTTTGAGGGGCCATCCCCATGGATTGATTGTTTATCCCCATAGGGCGCTGCCAATTTTGGTTCCAATTTGGGTTTTGGGCAATCATATTGGGCCACTGTGAAGGGTAGGGATTATTTGAATTTTTCCATGATGAGGTGGGATATTGTGAGTTAGGCCAGGTAGAGTTTGTAGTTGGTTGATTCTGCCATACAGGATTTGTAGCGGACTGGTTTGGCCAAGTGGGATTTGCAGGTGGGTATTGGTGGGGTTTACAGTTCTGATTAGTAAATTGTTGGCCCTGTCATGCATTACCAGAATTTTGCTACTGATTATACTGTCCAGGAAAGAGAGAGGAAGGGTCTTCTAGTGTATTTGAGGGTCAGTTATGCCATTGACGACATTGATCCATCAGATATAATGGCTATGTTTCTTCTTTCTCTTCTCTAAAGACATCTTTCAGTCCAGGGAGCGATGGGCATTGTTCCATGTCATGATCCTTAGCGCAGATAGCGCAAACCTGAACCACATCCAAAGGGCAATCCCTTGGACCATTTTTTCTTCTGCATCTGTGGAAAAATATGGCCAAAGTCTGTTATGCTTCTATTTTTTTCTGGTTGGCCTGCAATACATCCAATTGTGTAGTTAGAGTGCTCAAAATATCTGTTTTGAAATTTTCTAAGAGATTACCAACTTCATCTCGTGTGACAGCCCTGCTTGTAGTATTGTTACTTCTGGTGAGGGAAGTTTGCATTCCTGATTTGGTTCGTGTGATTCCTCGTGAGCACCTGATACACAATTGAATGATGTTATCATAAGTTTCTTGGTAAATGTCACCTTTTCCCATTAGATTCAATGTTTATACCCATTCATCTTTTATAACCTTAATCAGAGTTGCCTTAAGTACTTCATCTGGTAATGTACCATAGGGTGATCTTTGTAAATTATACTGAAATCTCTCAATGTATTCTTCTAATGATTCATTTTCTTTCACAGTCATTTGAAAGATTTCATCTTTCAGGTCTTTGGTTCTACAATAATCATGATATTTTGTCAAGAAGGCATGTTTCATCTCATCCCATGCGTTTATATTTCTGCCTCCTAGTCCCATAAACCAGTGTAGAGCTGCTCCTTTCAGAGTGGAGGGGAACAATTTTAATTTTTGGGGTTCAGAGGTATAATCATACCCTCTACATAGGACATCAAATTAAAATAAGAATTCATCCGGGTCTTCTAAGATCAATCCATGAAAGGTTGGCAGGTTTTGTAGGGGAATTGCCTTCATGGGGGCATTGGCAATTAGATCAACTATCAGATATTCCAATGTGGAAGTATAGGGACGTTGTTGATTTGGTTGTGCCATTTGATCGAAAATGTGACAGAAATATTCAGGGATTTCTTGATCCGGGTATTTTATTTGAGGTGTTTGATTATCTGACCCTCTAGGGGATTTGATTGCACTTACTCTATTTGGGATTTCAGGTATGCCTTCTTCTTTCTTAGGGGATTCAGGATCAGGAGGTGGTGATGGATCTGCCTTGGCAACCCCGCTGGTTTCTCCTTCCCCTTCCTCCAGATTACAATAATTTCCCTCTTCTAAAGGGGTGAGAGGTGGAAGATCTGTGCTCTGAAAGCTTTGCTTAGTCCCTCCATTTTTGTTGTGAATCTCAATGTCGGTTGTAGTTGGTGAGACTACTTCCTGAGGGATTCAGGTAGATCCTTTCCTAGGTCCAACCGAAGCTTGAGATTCAGCTTTTCAGATGATGTCGTCTATGAAAGTGCTTCTCCCAGGGAGCACTGGGCCTTGGGATTTGGTAATTTTTGGTGGGGGTTTTGGTTTTTCAAGATCTTTCTTCTTAGTCATACACACTTCACGCAAAAAGAAATTCAATAAAGAAAACACCTATGCAACCTCTTAATGCGTCAGCTGGAGGTAGGCATTGGCATAAGCATCTTACTTATTGTCTGTGTAGGTTCTTACCTTCCGTCTTCAATACCTCGTCCTCCAGAGGCATAATCTATGCTACCTTTGACATTCTCCCTGGCAAGGTGCCAAAATGTTGGGCTCTAAAGATGTCTAAAAACAACCTTAGTTTAACAATAATTTATCAACCTGAGGATTCATCTTTTATCTCAAGAACATCAGCAAAGTCTATGTAGATAGCTTGTAGAGGCTAAAATCGCGTAGCTAAAGAAAACCTGAGTTTATCCACAATCAAGTTCCTCAAATGTTCATTTAAAGATTCTAAGATTAAGATCTTACTCAACAGAATTGAAATCTAATTGCTAACATGCTGTGAATGAAAAGGAACTAGCTAACCTGCTAAATTTACTTAACTGAAAAGAAATGATTGAATCTGAGTAAAGACTTGCAGAATTAACTATCAACTAGGAATCGAATTGCTGGAAAGGAAATAGTGAATTATTCTAATGGAAAGAAACTGCAATTGTAATCTAATCGTAAGGAACAGTAAACATAATTGAATGGAAAAGAACAACTATTGTAACTTTAACTGAAAGGAATGGAAATTGTAACCTATCCAAAAGGAACAGCCAATGTGAATCTTAAGTAAAAGGAACAGTGCGTATGAAAATGTGAGGAATTGTCAAGCAGAAAACTACAGTAATGGAAATTGGAATCAGCAATCATTAACACTCGGGAGATATATCTATCTTCTGTATGAAAACCATATGAAATCATTAACACACTTATGCATTCATCTTAACTATTGTGAAAGGGAATTGAATCGTAAAAAAAAAATCAAATCGATACAATTACAGCTGAAACAGTAGCTCCTTTAGACTAGGCCCTTGGTCCTTATAAGCACTTCTATGAGAAACTCAGTATATAGAAATGGTGAGAACGATCAATTTTTTTATTAACTTCATAGTTGGTACATCATTCACAAAAGTGGCTTGTGCAGAGTAACTCCAAGTCTGAATACTTGAACACAATTCTTAGATTGTCTTTTAGGATCTATTATCCTCTATATATACAATAATTTGAGTAAATCAATCCATCCTGAGGATCGAAATATCCTCAAGATTGCTTTATTATTATAAAGTTACAATATAGAAAACTAAATCATCTTTAAAACTACTTTTTCACCAAAGGTCCTTAACCTCCAATGGCTCACGCATCTTCAAGATTTCCTTTGCTAATTCGGTTTTGACAATATTTAACTAATCCTATAACAAAATCAAACAATTCCAACTGTATTTTAGAATCTATTCATCAAGACTTCAATAATATCACTAGAAGACATATTAATCATTTTCTATTCTATTTATCCCTAATTAACAGAAAAGTCACTCAAGATTGTATCACAAACTGTGGGAATAAGGAGGATATTTATACCTTTTTCATAACCCAACAATCTTTACGCCTAAGCAAGTTGTAAACTGTAATATTTTTGAAGAGATCTACCAGTAATAAAAAGGAAGATTCACATGATTCATGCATGTTAATTGTTGGTGATGTTTACTCCTCGTCGTTGAATGGTTTGTCTTCCTTCATTATCATTTTTTTTTCTATATCTGATCATTTAAAAGAAGTTAAAGTTCCAGAATTTATCATCGTATACTCTGTTTTTAGATTTTAAAGATCTAAATGTTTGTCTTCTGATATTGTGATAAAGAAATTCTTGAATTCTTCTTTATTATAGTTGGTTATCTCATCTATTTTATCTATCCATCACTTTCAATTATAAAGGATCCAACATTGGCATTATCCTGCCCTGTGAAGAAACCTTATAAAATATGTTCTTTGATATCAAACCTTAACACAGACCCCATATCCCAATGGACGCGTAAGCAATATTTCAGCCATTTTATAAAACAAAACAACACATTCCTATTTATTTAACTAGCCTAATAACTAAAACCTGAAACATATCTTAAAATTACAAAGAAATCCCTCTTTGAAACTGGAAGGGATAGATCCCAGTTTTGAAGTGGTTGGATAAAGTTACCTCTGATAAATTTAGTCTACCTCCGAACAACCTTTGGGAATTTATAGAGCGTTAACATAGTGGTTGTTGTAACAGAGGTTGGAAATTGTTCTACTCAATGTCTTTATTCAAAATGTGTGTGAGGATCGTATCGAGATTATCAATCAACTAGGGATCTCAACTCCCAATTATCTCTAACTTGCATCAGATTGTTGAAGTCCTTGTAGGGCCTTTTGGTAAGAAATTTTGTGTTTTGGGGTCTCTCACTACAAGTGTAACATCTCTATTTTACATGAAGTACAACAACACTTGCAATATGTAGATGCTTCTGACATTTTCCCTCAATATGTCATTCTTTCCACAAAGGCAAGAAAATGGTATAGAATTTATTTCCACTCATTTTCTACAACAAAAGATTTAAATGAGGAAAGTCACATGACTACTTCATCCAGTTGCTTTTGGAATCTTTGAACTTTGCTTCTGCTACCCTGTGAGCTTTGGCAAAGTGTTCTTTCTTGTTGGAGGATCAGTTTCTATTGGTAGTGGAGGATTTTATTTCAGATCATTTGAACCTGATAAATAAGCAAAAAGAAAATTTTCAATATCAAGAAATCGCATTCTGAATCAAAATTTCTTAAAGCAAGGCAGGAGCTCCTTGGTACAACAATAAGACTCTCATCCATTTATTGTCGAAGTATAAAATCCATTCTAACCTAATACCAACTTACTAAAAAGATGGTGTCTCTATAAATTATGGCATAAAGGAAGTCATGCATCATATTGTTAATATAGCATCCTGTACAATAGAAAAATTTATGAGTTGGGGGTATTAACAGCTATGGGTGGAGGGAATTTGGTTACAATTCCAAAAATATTATGGAAAGGTGTTGTATCCTTGCTATGACTAGAGTTTGGAAAGGAGGTTATGGCCAACAAGGTGAACATATCAAACATTAATTTAACCCTAATATCTCTGGCTACTGAGTCATCGAAGCTTTCAGCAGAGTTATAGATATTGTCATCTCCAGATGGTAGGGCACCGACCGCATGCAAGAAATGCCATGAAGAGTACCCACAAAAAATTTAAACCACACTCTATTTCAGGATTTTGACCATCGTCTGAAGAATGTAAATATGCCACTTCCCCTGAAGCCCAAAGGCTAAGATCATAGTCCCAGTCATACTCATCGCGTCGATGGGTAGGGTTTTGTTTTTCAATTATAAACCCAGTAGTCGAGATTTGAAGTATTCGCATACGGATAGCAAGGAGAAATGTTTTAGATACATTGGGAAGATGTTCCCACAGTGATCTTTATGAAGGTTCGATCTGAGGGCCACAAAGAACAACCACGCATCGGAGAGAAAATCAACTTTCGCATGTCCCTAGTCATTTTCAGTTGCAAGGTTTAAAGTGTCTTGCACCCAGCATCGACAATAAAATCAATTATTTGATGTCCGGATTCCCAATAACCCTTCCATCTACCAAATCTAACTAGCATCAATCATCAAATTACAAGGAAGCCGTGAAATTCATAGTCAACAAGTCACTCCAGATGATTGGTCAACTTCAAGATTGTTGTTTAATGAAGAGGTTCACTATGAAAATTGCATGTTATATAGGAAAGGAAATTCTTCCACTATAAAAGTTACCACCAATTTATCTTCATGCAGCTGGGCAGAATCAACAACAATTATTAGAATTTGAACTTTAATCGACAATCTCCTCAGAGGGACAAGAGTAGACGGACAACTCAATGCTTACCAGCTTGGCTCCAGATCGAATAGATTTTTCCTCAGATAAGGAACATGTGTCCCTTAATAGACATCACTACAACTCATGCGCATGGAGGTGGATCTAATGTATGCAATGCTATAGACAGTTCACTGGAATTTAGGATTATTTGTGCTTTTAACATAAATCAGTTCGAATTACTATTATGATTAGTTAAAGATGGTTAATAATTAGTTTACTTTCAGTTAGGTGTTAGAAAAAGAATCCTACGATGAGGATTCATCTTCCTAGAGACAGAGGAGTTATATAAAATGATGATCTATTGCAAATTGAAAGGAGGGGGGAAACCTCTTTTGAAGAGGGCTCCTATTAAAAGATGAGTTATTTTGAAGACCATGAATGGAGTAATGCAGGAGAGACGTGTTCACTTGATATGAGATATTCATCACAGTCGATTCTTTCAGTATGTTCTTTGTTTTGTCGTTGCCATATTGTCTATCTCTTCCTTTATCGACTGAGTTAAAATTTGTTTGGAATTCATTTTACATGCTCCTTACACACAGTTGATATGTGTTGTGTTTCGATGATGACTAGTCAGAATTCACTCAAGATTAGTGCTTTGTATCTAGTTATTAGCCTCTAGTCGTTTTCCTCTAAAGTTGTAGTGAAAATTCATCCTTGATAGTTGCTTTCACTGTGATGGTATTTTCCTTTTATTTTCTGCTACTATATCATGATTATCGATTGTTGAAAGATAGAATTATTTTGCCTCATTTTCCTCAAGTAACATGATCACTGCTATCATCCCTTTCTTTGGTTTTCACTTGACTCCATCGCCCAATAGGCCTTTTCAAATCTTTGCAACCACCAACCTTATCAAAATATCTTATCTAATAAGAAATCTAACCTTCTTACTGTGGTTACTGAATATTCTTGAGTAAAGAGCCTTTGGCTATTGAGAGAGCCCTCTGAGTGTATTAGTTCATAAACACACTCTAAATCAGTTTCCAGGGATTGGCTTGCAGCAACCCAAGTCAAGTTCCGAGCAATGATTTATTATCTCATTAAAAATGTGCTAAGGCTTGGCTCTATTACAACCTAGAACCAACTCTTGCGACAACATTTTCTGGTGTCGTTGTCGGGGAAGGAGGACGAAGTTATCTTCCCTGGGATATGACAAAGGTTCGGCTCTATCTCTTGATGATGAACAAGGGATAGGCATTCGATTGACTGTGATTGTTCACTTGGCGACTCCTTGGTTCATAGACTCTACATGATTTCGCTGGCGACTCCACTGATCTCAAATGTCGAATTCGTTCATTTCTTGGATCATTGCAAGGCACTTGGTGACAAGGTTCAGAGTTCGATAAGGATGATTGTCAGTTTCCCAATTGATGAAGGCACGTGGTCTACTGTTCTTGGCGCTTTACAGGAAAGCACCATCCCTAGATGGAGCATATGTTGTAACAGATGTTGGAAATTGTTCTACTCAGTGTCTTTATTCAAAATGTGTTTGAGGATCGCATTGATCTTATCAATCAACTAGGGATCTCAACTCCCAATTATCTCTAACTTGCATCAGATTGTTGAAGGCCTTGTAGGGCCTTTTGGGACAAAAGTTTGTGTTCTGGGGTCTCCCACTACAAGTGTAACATCTCTATTTTACATGCGGCACAAAAACACTT
>ML803832.1:278033-288561 GCA_009831015.1 Picea engelmannii | reverse complement strand
GTTACTTATACATTCCATACTTCCATGAATTTGTCCACATACAAAGGTATGTCCATGGATTTGGCTCCAGATCTCCTCAAAATCGAGTTGCAATGTTCCTTAGAAACCGGCATAGGCTCCCCTTTGGTTTTTTGTGCGATCTCCTCTCAGAAAAAAATACATACTTCAACACTCAATAGTCATCAAATGCATTTTTTGACAATGAAAATCACAATGAGTATTTCGCCTGCAAAGTATTGCTAAACCCTATTATTTAAACTATGCTAATGATATATAATACTAGTAGGTGGGACCCCCTTGTAGACTGGAGGCTCAAAGATAGTCTTATCACACATTTTATGTTGTTGTTTTGATGTTTCTTACAGGGTTCTATATGATTAATGATGCATTCTTGGTTTTGTTTGTGACATAATGGAAGATGGATAATGCATTTTATGTGTTAATTTCGTTATTCTAAGCTCTAAATTCCATGTTATGAATGGCTTATATTTATTGTTTTTACATTTGATATTATTGCCATGATTCATTACCTATTAGGCATGCACAAGACACAGGTTAGTAACAATAAGAAACAAGAGTAGTGAAAAGAGACTTATGAAAAAAAATCCAAGAAAAGGAACTATATTATACTATGCTAGACTATGTGAAAATGAAATTAAAAGGAATTATTGTTAGTCCTAACTAGCAATGGTTAGTGGCTATACAAATTATATTGAGTTATATTGGGTGCATTTGATATATGTTATGGTATGGTTTTGGCAATGGTTAATATGGATTGGGGTGGTGCAATTGGAAAGCAATATGTGCAAGTTTCAATGCATTGAATTAATGGCATGGAATTAATGGATGGTTTTTGGATGGTTGTTGTGTACTACAAAATTGAATGGGGTGGAAGATGGAAGTGACGTGTAGTAAATGCACATCACTCCATACTTCTCCCACTGGGTCGTCACCCTAGCATGGTTATTGTTCATTTGGTCGTGTTGTGGTTAAGCTCTGAGATTCAAGCCTGTAAGGAATTGCTCGACCAGCTTGCCATTTTTTAAAGACATTCATTACAGGTATGGTTATTTTCGCCCATCCATGATTTTTCTCTATGTATGAAATGAACGATGGATCGTTAATGTGTTGGTTTTTGTTTTCATGAGATTCGAAACTATATAAAAGAGTGGGTATTTTATCTAGAATGACTGTGTGGTTATTTGTTTGCAAATGGAAAAATTGATGGCTGAAGTTGTGATTTCATTGGTTGTTCTTTGTGGTGGAAACTGTGATGTCTCTCTATTTTTTTAAGTAGTTATGGGTATTTGGTTGGAGGTTTTCGCTCTGTTTAGCCTTGTTGGTTGTCTCCTCATAGTTATGGTAACCATATACAGGTGTATTTTTTGAACTACCTTTTGGTCATTGTGTATCCTCCAGAGCCATGTTCGTGGGTTTTTCACCTAGTCATGGGATTATGTTTATGATTTGGAATCAACATAGTTGGTTAGGGGGTGGCCATTATGACAAGAAGTAGCATTTATAGCTGTTGGTACCTGGGGTCTACATTTCCATTGGCATTGTTATAAATTGGTTCCGCTCTTGAGAAAAGAGTGAGGGTTATGTCTCTATGTGTTCTTGGTATTTGTTACTGTCCAGTGAGCAATCGTTGCTCCTCTGCATTGTTCCTACCCTACCAGGTGTTGAACTGTCACACTAGTTACACGAGTTGATAGTTATAAAAGCATGTGGTTCCATCGTGCTTGTTTCGAAGGTTTCCCACCTAATGTTGATATGGTCGACCTCCAGTCTCCCTGTGTTTTGGTGATCGAGCGAACTCTTGATTATTTCCTTTGTTCATGGTTACAGGGCCCGATTTTGATAACCCCAACCAGTCGCACTCTTATTGGGTATCTAGTTGACTTTCATAAATTGGTTGAATGGTTATGACAGTGGTTTTTAGTATTGTCTCATCTCTCTTTGATCGGGTTGTTGGAAAGATTGTAATTGGAAATGACAATTGGTATACAGTCACTACCTCCTTTGGTTGTGATAGTTGAATCGATAACCCAGCTCATTTTTTTTATTAAATTGGTTGATTGGGAGTAAATGGTAATGTACAGTCATAGGGTTGCCTCTTTTCGTTATGTGTTGGTCGTTGTAATTCTATAGCGTGGTGTCAATTGAAGTTGGTGGTTGTTGTGTGTTTGATTAGTCCCGATCGAGATCATTGCAAGCTGGAAAGTTGATGACTGTGACTTGGTTGTTTACTGTGTGTGTTTTATGGAGACACCGTGCATTTTTTTGTTTTATTGCACCATAAAAAATGAAGCACGGGTTTTGTAGTATGGTTTCATTGCAAATTTAATTGTTAATATTTTCAAAAGAATGAAATCAGGTAAGTTTTTCAAAGGGTCTGATCAACTTAGGAAAATACATGTGTCTATGTTTGATTTGGGAAATTACGAATTATGGGCAGTTGTTGATATTTTTATATGTTGAATAGTGTTGATGCAATGTGACTGTATGTTCTTTTTTATTTTGTTTAAATGAAAAGAAAAGAAATGAAAGAACACAAGTTTTCTCTTGACAAGACTATTGAAAGGCATAGTGATTCTGAGTATGATTATAGACTGTGTTAATGGAAAAAGTCTGAATATTTGAATGTGGGAGGGTGGACAGTTTTGACACACAGTAATTGTTTAAAAGGTGTTGGAATCATTTGTATTGAATGCATAATTGTTTTTTTATGGATTGCTTAATTGGTTTTACGAACATTATCCGTTCTTTTCCCTACCATTATATCAATTTTTGCACATTACAACTCCCCTCGCCTTCCCATATTCACTATCCACTCCATGTTCTTAAAATTTAATTATAGTTAAGATAAATTTTGTATTATGACAGTTAAAAGGATCGCACAGGGATGAATTACAGTGATATATTCTTTTGGTTTATGATACAATTGATTGTTTGATGTATGTGAGCAGTAATCACGATCTATTCCCCCTCATTTTAACACTTTTTGCTAAATACAATCCCTTGCATATTCCAGAACCCTTTCTAACCCCCTGCTCATTGACAAGAATTAAAAGATTTGTATGGATTGGATTGCATGAGACTGATATGTTGTTGAGCCAAATTTTGTTTCATATTTAAAAGAGTTGTCATGTATGGTTGTTGAAGAAACTATTTTCTAATCAATAATGCATACAGGAATGAGATTTTTCAACAGAGGTATCATGGTTGGGGTAACCGAGGATGAGGAAATTGGAACAGGGGCCCTAGAAAGACAAGGTTTTCTATACACTTTGATGCAGACTCGCAAGAGTTAGGCCAGTTATTTCAAGCTGGATTTTTTAACTGGATTAGGCAAGGAGTGGTCCAACCTAGGCCTAAAATGCTCCCTTTCCAAGCCCCACAGGTCCCTGGTATCCCAATACCCCCTCATGTTTCACTACAACATGAAATACCTAAAAACTACGGATGGCAAGATATTGTCCACCCAGCAGTCTCCCAACATCGTGGCTAACCTAACTTGTCTCTACCTGCTCCTCCACCTCTTAATCAGATTGTCCAAATTGCCCCTGTCCACTCACTAGTATAGTCTTCCCATGCAAGAAAAAGGTTAAAAATCGAGGCCCACCATGCTCCTGACAAAGGAAAAGGAGATGCTTCCCCTTCCTCACCCTCAAATGACTATGCCAAATCAGTTTCCTCCTGTATGCATTTGAGGGATGATTTCTCTCATGTGATCAGCTATATTAGACATAAAGGATCCACACAACCTAAGGAAAATTCAAAGAGATCAAAGGGTGACAGCAGCAACAAGGGAAAGATTGCCTCCTAGAGTGACAAATATATATTTTAAGTTTTTTTATTTATTGATTGTTGAGAACAGTTGACTTCTGAAATTTTGGATAGCACACTATTTTTTGGATATATGGGTAATATATTTTTGGAAATAATTTCAATTATCATTGATATAAATTGTCAAAATATGAAAGTGATGATGGGAATCACAAGGACGGATGTTTTTTTTATTAACTAGTTGTGTTATGATTGTTAAATAACTAAAGGGAGTCACAAGGGGTCCCACCTACTAGTTAATATTTATTAAAAAGTCTTGTTATGATTTTATTACTTTTCCCCCTTAACTAAAAAGTTGGTTGAGTTTTAGTTAACTTAACTAAGGAAGTAGTTCAACTACTTCAACTAATTCTAATTGCTTAAAGGAAAAAGGAAAAGGAGAAACAAGAGGAGAATAGAAGGAGAAGCATACTAAGGTCTCCTCTTTGAGTTTTGTTGAGATGATTCAGTTTTCATTCATTCTTTAATTCATTGGAAGCCTAATTCTCTTTTATGATAGCAGGGTCCTATTGTAGACAACAAGATTCAAGGTTGAATTACATCATTCAGACACTTGTTTTTCAAAGGTGTTGATCTATCTTTGATAGTCTGTGTAGACTTGTATGTTTGTGAATTAAATTTCATGACTGACAAAGGCTATTGTGTAGAGTCAAGTGTGCAGCAATTTGTGGCAAGTTGATCCATCTTTTAAAGTTCAGTTTTTTACTTACTGTTAGAATTCATTTTGTATGATTCATCGGGGACATCTAAGTTTGACTTTGGTCCAAATCTTCCTCGAGGAATTTTGTAAAGAGAACGATTCTTTTGATGAATTGGAATGAAATAAATGATTGCTTTATGTCTCATCTATTTTGATTATTGACTTGGTGTCTTTACTTCTGTCTCTATATTTATTTCAGCATCTGTTATATTCATAAAATTACATAAATAATGAATTTTCCAGCAAGCTTTCATCTATAAAAAATCAACCTAAGCACTTGTAATCAATACTTGTGAATTAGGGTACAAATTTTGATGGCTATAAACATAGGGTGATATTCATGTCTATCTTGCTTTAGCCAAGCAAGATCTGAAAATGCTTGAGTAAGATCATTTCATATCTTTTCCTCAACATTTATTTGGCGACCATACTGGGGAGATCTTCAATATCTCTCTGGTTGATTTTTATGCTTGATTATCATCGAATACATCTATTTTTTTATATTGATTCTTGATTGATTTATTTTTTTAATGACTGTACATGTTGCAAGGCGGCACAATATTGAGCCTGGTATTCAAGATCAGAACAACGTTGCTTTGAATTTGTTTAACACCATTTTAGACACTGATAATACTTAGGTTGAGCTTAATCATTCATGGGAAGAAATTGAATGAGACATTAGTGCCCAAGAACGTTGGGAAGCTAGATGTAGACAGCCTAGAAATCAACAATAACCTTCTTGTTCCTTCATCTTTGACCTTCTTTTCATGTCCTTAGACCCTCGTGTTTCTAGGAGAAGAAGAGGCTTATCACCTAAAATTAATCCTATTGTTGAAATAGGAAGAAAGAATGTTGTGTTATCTACCCAACAAAGTGCTCTAAGGAGATCCTTGTCTCATGCATACAGTTCATCTTTCTCTCCCCTACCTATAATCCACAAGATGGAATCTAGTGGTGGCTCTCGTGGAACTGGAAGTGCTTCCTCCTATTAGTATTCATATTCGTCAGTGATTGGTAGCTTATATAGCCACCATGTCCATGTTCAATCTACCAAAACCCCAACAAATTCATTAAAAAGTATGGGCTTTTTCAATTTGAAGAAGATGCTACAACCATGTCGTGGCATGTTTCCTCTCCTCTTAACCTAGCACCTGCTACTCGTCCACTTCCTAAATTCAAAGAGCATATTCCTAAGTTTTCGGGGAATAACATTGTCACTACAAATGAACACTTGGTGGCATTTTCTAATGCCAGTCACAACATAGGAGACAATGACAACGATACTTGCATGTTCTTATTTGTCAATTCCTTTGAAGGAAAGGTTGCGGTCGATTTCTTTGACCTTCCTCCTAAGATTTTATCTACTTGGGAGGAGTTAGTATATTGGTTCAAATCCACTTATGGGCAATCTAAAAGCCCATCTGAGTAGTTACGGGAGTACAATAACATCGCCTATAAATATTGTGAGACCATCAAGTCCTTCAACTTGTGTTTCACGAAGTTATACAATCAAATCCCCAAACTCATTCAACCTCAAAACCAAGCCACTTTCATTCATTATTATAATGCATTACCTTCCCCCTACCACCATAGGCTTGAGGAAAAATCCATTGATAACCTAGGTTTCGATATGCATACATGTTTGGAGTATGAAGAACGGCTCGAAAGAACAGGTCTTCCTCGGGGAGAATCAATTAAACAGACGGACATGTTTGCCCTCTTACAACTAGTACAAGATATGAATAATCATATGATAGCATATGAGCGAAAGGGAAATGTCTCCCCTCTCACCCCTAGATCTTCATCCTCTTATGCACCTCCCTTTAGAAGTCCAATTGAAAATAATTTTCAGCCTAAAGCTATCATGCCTCGAAGTTGGTGTAACTTTTGCGAGGAACACCATGAGGAAACCACATGTGAGGTTAAGAAGAGTGCCAGAGATAATATCTTTGGTTAAATACTAGAAACTACCATCGATGTCCTAGATTTTATAGAGCCAAAAGATGTCATTATCATCAATACTAGGAACAAATCCTACGCTCCCAAAGGAAAATATGATCATCCCCACAATTCTTCTAGCCCAAGATCATCCTCACCAAATGCTATTGTTTAGGTTCCTAAGGTTCCTGACAGTGAAGGAATTACTCCCCCTCTCCCCTCTTCCAAATAAAATATCCCAAATCAGTTGGCCAACATCAAAGCAAATGCAACCCTTCTGGACATGGTTGTCATCCCTTAACAACAAAGGCATCTAAAACAATTCATGGAAGGAGAAGATTCTATTGTATTCAACCTCTCTGAAGAGGTAAATGAAGAGGATTCATTTGTAAATAAAGTAGGTGTACATAACTATAGATACCCTATAAAAAATACCTCTTTTATATTTCTATAAAAATTATGGATAAGATCGCCCATTGTTGCCTCATTGATGGTGGTTCGAGCCCAAGTGTAATGTCGAAGATTATTATGGAAGAGAAAGGCTTGTCTTTTACAGATGAAAACGCCAGAAGCATGCTCTCTTATAATAGTCTACAACAAACGACCATAGGTGAGATTAAATGTGTGACCTTAGTTTTGTGCGCACACCCTGAAATAAGGACAACCCTTAGTATTCACGTAATTGATATGCCAGTAAACAATTACTCGGTCATCTTAGGAAGGGATTGGAAATATTTGATGGGTGGATACCTCTCACTCGACGGGACACACTTATATGTTCCTCGGAATGGTAAAAACATCATATTCCTTAGAGAGGGAAGGATTTCACCTTACATAGAGAGTGTCCCACAACCTAATGTGAACTATATCGAAGAATACCTAGGGGTGTATTTCATCTTTGCCGAGGAGAATAGCATTCCCTTGGAACAAATCGATTTAGATGATGGTATGTGGCAAATGCACTTTGATGGTTCATGCTCTAGTGAAGGTAATGGAGCTGGCATTATCTTATACTCTCCTATGGGGAAAATTCATAACTTTTCTTACAGGTTGGAGTTTGCTTGCACGAATAATGTCACTGAATTCGAAGCTTTATTATTAGGCATTAAAAACGCCTATAATCTAGGTTGTGGTCACCTTACATTTTTTGGATATTTTGAATTTGTTGTGAACCTTGTACGTAAGATATACCCTCCTAGAAACAAGTTGATGAAACAATACACCCAAACTATTTGGGCACTTATATCGAACCTATTATATTTCAACATTACTCATGTTAAGAGGGAATTGAACTCAATGGTTGATCGGTTAGTTGTTTTTGTAGCCTCTCCTAATCGACAACTTCTGCCACACAGACTTGATTGTACTTTTCAATGTCTATATCATCCACATATCCCTGACAATATAGAATCCTAGTAGGTCTTCCCTAGCGATGAGAGCATATGTGCTTTCATTCAAAATGAACCTTATAAGCCCAAGGAAATTATATCCATAGAAGATAACAAGATTCCTAAGGGATTGACTCCTCTAGAAAGTTCATTTTCATGGATTGATGTAGGCAATAAAGAGAAACATAAAGAAGAGGATTTGAAAAGGAAGGCGGGTGAAACCATCTCCTTGAACATTGGGACACCCGAGTCTCCAAATAATGTTAAAATAGGTGCCCAATGTTCTGATGAAGAGAAAATGAAGTTTGTCAAGATGCTTGGAAAATTTCAAGATGTTTTTTCTTGGTCTTATAAGGATCTTTGTGGTTTTGATCCTCCTCTTCTACAACATTCCATTCCCATCAAGGAAGGCATAAAACCAATTAGGCAAAAACAAAGACCTATCAACCCTGCACTGGAGGCAACTAGTCGAAAGGGATTGGAAAAACTCTTGAAGGTTGGAATCATCTTTCTGGTCAAGTATTATGAATGTGTTTCAAGTCGGATTCATGTTCAGAAAGACACTAATCATATCAGATTTTGTGTTGACTTTCACACATTAAATTGGTCCAGTATAAAATATCACTTTCCTCTCCCTAACATGGAAATGATTTTGCAGTAAGTTGCAGGGTCACAGATGACGCCCTTACTTGACGATTTTTTCGGTTACAATCAAATCAAGGTAAAAGGGGTAGATAAATACAAAACCACCTTTATTACTCATTGGGGTACCTTGACTAACAAACGTATGCCTTCTGGCTTATCTGATGCGAGTACCACTTTTAAAATACCTATGCAAATAACTTTTGACGATTTGATCAGTAAGATTATTCATGTCTATCTTGATGATCTAATCGTGTACTTTAAAGGGCTATCAATTGTCTCAAAGTTTCAAGAATTATGGTTGGGTCCTTTCAATATCACTTTTGTCCTGGGTACTAAATCTTACATTCTAAAAGATTTACAGGAGCATTTTTTTTCCTACAACACTAATAGTTCTCATTTAAAACACTACGTGGAACCAACTTGAAAGGTTTTAACGTTGTTTGGATTTTTTGTATATTAGTAGTCTAGTTTTGCTTTCATTTTCACCACTACTTTTCAATTCTTCTTTTACCGTAGTTTAAATTTTGCTTTCCTTTTAATAGCTTCCTGTTGCTTTTGCAATTCTGTCATTTTATTTCTACTGTTTTAAATTTTGTAGTCTCATTTCTGTCATGAATTTTATTAATTTTCATCTTTTTAGTTTAATTTTGGTCAAGAATAAGATGTTGGATCAGTTATGTCACAATGACACTCCTGCAAGGTATTTTTAGTCAATAACAATCAATCTTACACAGTTGTTACGATGTTCCCCCTAAAAGCATAATTGAATTTGTTATATGCTTTCACTGTTGTCTTATAAAGAAATCAGTTGTCTCTCGCTTCTGCTTTCCATTTCTTCATCCATTTGAGAGTTAAAGGAGCAAGTCCATAAAAAATTTCTCCTTGAATTCAAGAGAAAATTATGGTTGAATGACTATGCATATTGATCAAAATCTGGACCAGGGGTCAAATTTTAGCTCAAAAATCAACGTTCTCGGAATTGCCTCAAAACAAACGTGAGTGTATCCCTCGTCATCACAAACCCAACGCAACTTGTTTCATCTCAAATGGAAGTCGGGAGCGAGATATATCACGATCTGTCTGAATCGTCAAACAGGGAAAAAAATGGATGCTGACTGTGTAGTTCGTAAAGTCCGTACAGATGCTGACGTGGCATGACCATATGATGATGTGGCTTGAACATACATGTTGACGTGGTAGGTGACGTGCCATTTTCAGATTGGCAGTTGTGGTCGAATGAGTTGACAACACGTGGCAATTTCTCGACAAATGTTATGGTGCCACGTGGCCCAGTTATGGGATGCCACGTGGTACCCCTTTATTGGTTTATGGTTTGTTTATTAAAATTTTTATGAGTCCACGGGATTCGATCTGTGAACCTACCCATAGTCCAAAGTCTTGGCAAGTCTTCCCTGCCAACGCGGCATATGGTTGTCTTTGTAAAACCTATGGTTTTGATTACATTTAAATTGAATTAATATATGAATTGGGGCGCGTCCGGGCTGGGGCTTAGCCCCAGGCCCCGGTCACACTTGTGCTTCATACAACCCTACCCTCTGATGGTGTGAGCGTGGGGGTTTTTAAATGTAGCCCATGGATATTCCTAACGACATGTGACCATAACCAGGAGCGCGGGGGGCTTAAAACGGTTACGTTTTGTTTACTAGCCCGAGGTCACATAGTGACCCATGTGCCTGAGTGCTTGGCAGTTAGGGGCTGGGCGTGCCCTAACCGTTTGATATTTTAGCCTGTTTTTCAGTTATGCTTGGTTCTGGGTTTAAACACACGTTTTGGAGCATGTTCTTGGTTCAAGCACACAGAGGTGCGTTTTGGCGAACCAGTTTCAACAAGCTTGAAGGAAGAGGATGGCAGGAGGCCTATCTTTCTCATTTTTTGGCCGATTGAGGTGCCATAAAAGCCCAGCTAGGGGTTTTTGGATGTCCTGAATCCATTGGAACTATTATCAAGGCCATTTGAAGAATTATTTTGCATGTTTTTCACCATTGAA
>ML803832.1:256184-266680 GCA_009831015.1 Picea engelmannii | reverse complement strand
AAAGTATTAAACGATTTGTATGGATTGGATTGCATGAGTCTGATATGTTGTTGAGCCAAATTTTGTTTCATATTTAAAAGAGTTGTCATGTATTGTTGTTGAAGAAACTATTTTCTAATCAATAATGCATACAGGAATGATCTTTTTTAGCAGAGGTATCCATGGTCGAGGTAACCAAGGAAGAGGAAATTGGAGCAAGGGCCCTAGAAGGACAAGGTTCTCTATACACTTTGATGCAGACTCGTAAGAGTTAGGCCAGCTATTTCAAGCTAGATTTTTAACTGGATTGGGCAATGAGTGGTTCAAACTAGGCCCGAAAGGCCTCCTTTCCAAGCCCCACAGATCCACGGTATCCTAGTACCCCCTCATATTTCACTACAACCTGAAATACATAAAAACGACGAACGGAAAGAGATTGTCCACCCGACAGTCTCCCAACATTGTGGCTGGCCTAACTTGTCTCTACCTGCTCCTCCACCTGTTAATCCGATTTTCCAAGATGCCCCTGTCCACTCACTACTAAAGTCTTCCCATGCAAGAAAAAGGTTAAAAACCAAGGCCCACCATGCTCCTGACAAATTAAAATCCGTTGCTTCCCCCTCCTCACCCTCAAATGACTCTGCCAAATCCATGTCCTCCCACATGCATTTGAGAGATGATTGCTCTCATGTGATCAGTGAGATTAGGCCTAAAGGCTCCACATAGCCTAAGGAAAATTTAAGGAGATCAAAGGGTGATAGCAACAATAAGGAAAATATTGCCTCCCAGAGTGGCAAATATGGATTTTAAGTTTTTTTATTTATTGATTGTTGAGAACAGTTGACTTCTGAAATTTTGGACAACACACTATTTTTTGGATATATGGGTAATATATTTCGGAAATAATTTCAATTACCATTGATATAAATTGTCAAAATATGAAAGTGATGATGGGAGTCACAAGGACGGATGTTTTGGTTGATTAACTATTTGTGTTATGATTGTTAAAGAACTAAAGGGAGTCACAAGGGGTCCCACCTACTAGTTATTATTTATTAAAAACCCTTATTATTATTTTATTACTTTTCCCCCTTAACTAAAAAGTTGGTTGAGCTTTAGTTAACTTAACTAAGGAATTAGTTCAACTACTTCAACTAATTCTAATTTCTTAAAGGAAAAAGGAAAAGGAGGAACAAGAGGAGAATATAAGGAGAAGCATACTAAGCTATGCTCTTTGAGTTTTGTTGAGATAATTCAATTTTCATTCATTCTTTAATTCATTGGAAGCCTAATTCTCTTTTATTATAGAAAGGTCATATTGTAGACAGCAAGATTCAGGGCTGAATTACATCATTCAGACACTTGTTTTTCATAGGTGTTGATCTATCTTTGATAGTCTGTGTAGACTTGTCTGTTTGTGAATTAAATTTCATGACTGACAAACGTTATTGTGCAAAGTCGAGTGGGAAGAAATCTATGGCAAGATGATCCATCTTTTAAAGTTCATTTTTTTTACTTTCTGTTAGAAGTCCTTTTGTATGATTCATCGGGGACATCTAAGTTTGACTTTGGTCCAAAACTTCCTCAAATAATTTTGTAAAGAGAACGATTATTTTGATGAATTGGAATGAAATAAACGATTTCTTTATGTCTCATCTGTTTTGATTATTGACTTGGTGTATTTACTTCTATCTCTATATTTATTTCAGCATCGGTTATATTCAAAAATTACATAAATAATGAATTTTCTAGCAAGCTTTCATCTATAAAAAATCAACCTAAGCACTTGTAATCAATACTTGTGAATTAGGATACAAATTTTTATGGCTATAAACATAGGATGATATTCTCATCTATCTTGCTTTAGCCAAGCAAGATCTGAAAATGATTGAGTAAGATCATTTCATATCTTTCCTCAACAATAGTCCCTTCCATCAATCGTGGTGTTTGATCTGATTTCTACCAATCAAAACACATAATACGCCCTGAACGCTCAACAATTGTCCAATTTGTCCTTGATTTGATCTTGATCATCGATCATCTTTAGCATATCTAGACTGTGTGTAACCACAGTGCACATTCGTTGTCTGATATGGACCTATGTTTGATTATAATTGTCGATCCACTTAATTGTCCTTAAAAACACACCAGGTAACCACGACACACAATAACTGTTTGATCTGGAGCTCGAATTGATCTCAATCGTTGATCCAATATTCCCATAGCTTGAACCTTTAGCTCACAACCATCATCCAATCATATCTCAAATTGATCTTGACCATCGATCTGTCTTTATGGATTCACCATGGGTCTAAGGTATATTTCTTCTTGGTTTCAAACTTTCGCGACCTCCAAATTACACCCTCAAGTTTCGTCGCAATCATTTTGCACCTATACTTAGAAAATTTTCTAATTATTTTGTCATGTCTTTATGAGACATCATGAGTCGTCAGATCTCTCACCCTCTGGTTCATCCAATCTATGATAAGTTTCGACCTCTTGGACCATTGGATCTTTCATCCTCTTGGTCATCCAATATGTGACAAGTGGCGACCTCCTGGGCCATTGGATCTCTCACCCTTTGGGTCGTTCGATCACTCTCTGGGTCATTGGTCATTTCTTTGAAATCTCTTCTTACTTATTCATTCTTAATACTTAGAAAATTCTCAATATTTCACCATGAGCCGCGAGTCTACAACATTTCCCCAACTCTATATTATTGCCCTTGTCCGTACGACTGATTCTTAATACTTAGTATTTTTTCGGACTCTCATCGCAAGTCTGTGAGACATCTTCATTAGACGGATTCCTTCTTGATACTTAGTCATTTATTGAGACATCTCTGTCCAACTGATTCTTGGTACTTATTCATTTTTCAAGATCTCATCGCAGGCCGCAGGTCTACGAAATTTTCCTGACTTTATATCTATGACCTCATCTATCTGACCAATTCTTGACACTTAGTCGATTTTTCAATTTCCTGCCATGGGTCTCTTACACTTAGTCGATTTTTGAACTCTCATCTCAAGTCCATGGGTTCGCGCTCATTTATTTACATTCTCTTGATTCTTCATCGTACTCACTATCTCTGCGATGTCTTGGTACTTAGTCATTTTTCTATATCTCTTGTGTTTATGTTGTAGATGAGGTGGCTTCCACATGGACGTATTCTTCATGTACACTGAATGACATGGCATTGGTATGTGTATTGAAACATGGCACTGTACATGGCATCACTGACGTGGACTTCCTCTAATGTGGCATTCATCTGACTAGATATGTGGCATCGATGAGGTTTTTATCATGGTGTTGACATGGCTAAGCTATACCACCAAGTATTGGACCCCATTTGATCTTCATTCGTCTTCTAATTTCACCATACTTGTGCAGCTTGAATTCTCTGGGATTGATTGTTCACCATCATTTTGTCTTCATCCAGAACCTCATTACCACACCAAACATTATATTCTTCTTCTGACTGATTTGTTTTGATTCTCTCTAGTATTTATACTTTCACACATTCATCTTGTTGTTATGGCATTTTTTTTCCAGGTAAACCCCCAGGGCTTTTGCGTTCATAATTGTTACAGTCCTTTCTACCTTTGACATCAATGACAATACAATTTCCAACACCCATAAATGTTATGGCATTATTATATTTATGATAATTCCTTCCATGGTATTTAATGTAATGGCTTTCTTTCTCAATCATATTTCTACACAAGACGATACACTTCTATTTATGTAGGTCATCTTTCTAGATATTGTGCTATTACAATCATTTTGAGATATGAGTTGGCATGGAGCATGAATTAGCTAACACTCTTTCATGAATGTGTTGTTTTCATAAATTCGCCAATCCTTTATCCAAATGTCTTTGTGCTTGCTCAAATGTTGATAAAATTTCCAAGGCATACCATTTTTCAACTTTAGAAGGTTTGGAATCAATTGCTTGCACAAGATTTGACCACCAATAATAATTTATTCAAATTTTCTTAGCCTCCAAGAACCTTTATTGGTGGAAGCACTTGAGTATATTCATTCTCGAATAGTCAATCTAACTATTTCATTTTGGGAGGCCACATATGGAAAAACTTATTTGTTATCTTACCCAGAATCATTAGTTCCAGTTCTTAGTAGTTGGCCACAGAAAGTGAAAATTACTTTGATTGTATTCAATATCTTGTTCTACACAATGTGAAAATGGAAATGTGTTGGATCCAACAAAATAATTATGTCCAAATATCTCAGAGAAGATTGATATCAACAACACATTCTCTGGTTTTACAAACTATAGCACTGCCAACTATCGGTTAGGGTTAAACAAGGAAGCATCAATTAGATCAACTTATTTTAATTTCGTTGTTGGCTCTCAAAATATTAAATGCTATGAGAGGATACAACATTTGTATACTACATGGATAGGCTAAGTTCCCTCAAGAAACTTGCAAGGTGTTATAAATAGTCGTGAAGGATCAAATAATGTAATGAACCAAAATGTAATCCTTTTTAAAGGAAGGAAGAAGCTAAAGTTCATGGATGACAACTAAGATATACATTATTTCTCAATTCCATCATTGATAGAAAGGAAATTGCATCCTTTGACAGATCACTAGAGAGAGGTCAAAGTGCACAATGAGGGAGGGGAATGAATACTACGAGACATGGCCCAGGAATCAAGACTTACACAATTGTTGATTATAGTCAAGGAAATGGTGATTCAAAAGAGCCCGAAGAATTTAATCTTACTAATATAATCTTGGACAAAAGTAGGAAAAAGTATTAAACTATGAATATAGTTACTATGATATCCATATCTAGAAATATGAATGTATAACAAATTTGACGTGAACATAAGTATTCTAGAAAAGAAGTAGGAATTGTTTGGATTCCCTTTTCAAATGCTTGTGATATTTTTGCCAATATGACCACCAAGGAGTATTATCTAGTGATTGTTCAAGAATCTTGAGTTTTTTTCTTAGGAAAGAAATAATTCTAATTTCTTCACTACATTTTGATACAAACCTTTTAAAATATGTGAGTTATTGTTCCTTAAAATGGCTTTGTTATGTAAAATGAAACTTGTGTAATGATAATACAAAGTATGCAAGCGATGCCTCTATTAGTGAAAGTGGTATTCTTCATAATATACCAAATGCTTTGTCTCCCACTTTAAGTATTGTACCATCCTATTCATATCCTTATTCTTAAGTCTTCATCTTACTTTAATGTTAGTGATGATTGCAATCTTTTTAATCAGCTACATGTGCACACTCTATATACATATTCTTAGCTTCTTAGTGACATGGATTTAGTTTAGAGACAATTGAATTATTGATCAGTAAAGAATATAAAATAATTTGCAAATGAGGTAGGCATATTACATAGGATAGATTGTTATTCTTAGTCTTTGATGGAAACTAATGTGTTGTCTTCTTGTCTTTTTGTTTTCATTATTTTAGGTATGTTTTTATCGATATCTATAACAAAATGGATACAAAAATTTATGTAATGTCTATGTTCATGATAATTCTTGAATAGAAGACATTTATGATTATGATTAATATGATTTTGTTGAATATGCTTTAGACTAGACCAGGTAGTCATTTTGATCATGACTATCTAATGATAAATATAGACATTTGAATACTAAGACCCAAAAGTACCCATAAACAGTGGCCAGGGCCCGTTTGGGGTTTTCATGTGTCTCTATAAGAAAAATGAGACCATATCCAATGGTAGCATCCTATAATGTAATAGACATACATGTACACCCTTTTAGAACCTACACACACCTTCATTGAGTATATGGTGAGCCCAACTCCCCTTTCGACCCTACACAACTTCAATGGGCATGCAACTTGGAGAAGAGTCACAAATAATTGCCTCAAGTTTTGAATACGTTCCCACGTGTTCTCTTTCTTAGTAGTTCTCATGTACACTTGTGCTTTCTTAAACTCTTTCAGAGCTCTCAAGTTTTCACTTAGCCTTAAGGGCTCTCAAGCAAAATTGGATAATCAAGGTGTCGTTTGTTGTAAACCAATATCTATATAAATTAATGTTTGTGAGCTCCAACACCTCATGAAGTAATTGGCTCCCAATTTCAAAACAGTTATTTGGTAGGGGAAGACCAAAAACCCAAAAAGACTCAATGTACCATGAAACATCATCAATATGGACTCTCGCTTCATCCTACATATTGAGGGAAAGGACAATGAACACATCATAAATCCCTAAACCCTAACAACATCCATAAAGTATTTAGCCAACCTTTATTGTGTTTTTGGACTGCAGCATAGAAAAATGATATTTTTAACATACATATGTACAAAAATCATTAATCCTTCAATAAAATTCCACGGGGTTTTCAATAACTGCTTGAAACATTGATTTTCACTACTTAAATATCAAATATTTGTTTTTGCAAAAAAGGTCATGAAATTCATGTTGTTTGCATAATCTCATAAACATTGAAATTGAAGGGAATTATTAGGGCACAAGGAAACAACAAGATCGTCTTTGTTTTTCTATTAATGTTCATATTGGAACCATCATAATATCCAAGGAAGTCAAACTCAACACATATAAGTGAAACGTTTGTTGAATTTACTCGAGAAAATTTTCCCAACCACGTTGTAAGAACGAATTAATGGCTCAAGTGAGTTGCACATATTAACTTGTTGGTGTTTGAAACACAAACAAATCCTTTCCTTCAATAATATATGCACCCACAACCTCTGCTTGCTTGAATATTGTTGTAGCAAACTCCACCATTACTCTTTCAGCTTGTAGCAAACATTAAATCTTTGAACATACATGTAAATGTAACCCTCAATCTCATTTAGGAAATTCATTGGTATATAGAGGAACACTAGATCTCCCAAGGAAAACATCCAACAATTATTGAAGTAGAACATATATTCTTTCTTCTTGCAAGTAAAAGCTCATAGAAATGTTTATACCTCTCAGTCTCATATTCCCATGTATGTGTAGCAAGACGCAAAAATAACCATTTTGATACTTCTTAACAAATTTATTACCTTTCAAGGTGAAAAGATCTAGTCTTGTTTAATATAGGTCAATACCAAGTGAAAAACGTTAGCCAATATGATGAATAGTATGTTTAAGAAGTGGTCATTGTAGAAATGAGTTTAAAGATTTTTTCGAATTTTGTAAGCAATTTTATATCAAAAGTTTTAAAAATGAATTAATACTACATATGAATCAATGGTACATATAAATTAATTTGATTAGATTTATTATCCCCCCTAAGCATGACTTTGAGATCCACCCATAAGAAATGAAAAAATTTAGTTGGTTTATCATCACCAGCTATGGTTGATTTTTGAGATTGATATTACTAAGTGGAAAAATAGATGAAATTTGTTGCAACATATACCTCTAACTTGAGTTTGAGGTTTTTTTCAAGAATGGGGCCACTACTTAATGACTAGTTGAAAGTGCATTCTTGTCTATGGTGGGTCCAATATAGGTTGTGTAGAAAGTACAATTTCATAAAAAACAATACATAGTTTATTGAAAAAGTGTGTGATGTTATCATACTTTCTAGGTATTTAATATTTTTACCAAGGGCAATCTGTAAATCTGCATATGAATCTGAGTTGGTTTTAATACTTCATTTCTCAACAGTATTTAAGCATGGATTAAATATTGAGTAAACCCTCTAACAAACTGATGTAAGAGGTATACAAATGACCTAGAGTTCAACAAAATAACTTGGAGTTTCAGTTCTAATTCCATTGGATGCCTTATTAATTTAACAAAAAAAGCCTCACGATATGGTTTGAATAGCTAGGAATTTTGTGTATACAATGACTTTGAGCACTTAATTTCTCAACACATATTTGATGACACACATCTAAGAACACTCAAAACACCACATCACCAATGGTGCATTCCTTCACATGGTCAGTACATACATGATGCTCACTTGCATGGATAAATACTATTGGTACTTGTGATTTGTATTACTAATTGGAATACCCTAAGGATCTACTCCCTCGTGATAACAAATTGACCTAACATGTAAATATGAATATCCCTTGAATACTGGTAATGTTGTTCATTATCCTCGTGGTTAAAACTCTACATTAATGATCATTATTACGTTGTCCTCGTTGTTCTCTGATACACAGGTATAATTGGGCCTTAAACACTGATATTTTCATGCTTTTTGAGTACCATTGGAATATGTGAAAGATAATGGTTACCTTTTCATAATTTTTCACTATGAAATGCCTTTAATGTTATCATTGTTTTCATGGTTGAGGTAATGTGTTAATTCGTGATCATTGTGTTGTTCCCTCCACAACTACCCACTAAAATTCTCTAACTTGGAGGATTTCATTGTGTGCCCCCTATCAAAATTTTGGCAAAGTATTGTATCACTACTTACTTGATTTGATACTAACATAGGAAACTACTATTTTGCTAATACAGTATAAATCTTAACCCTGCAAGAAATCATGAAAATCAAAGGTCTTAAGCTTTTCCACTTGTTTATTAATTGGCACTTTTCCGAAAAGACCAATTTCTAAGTCATGTTCAACCATAAGGCAAATCTTCACTTATCTGATCATCCCTGAAAGTCATCGAGATATTACTCACCAAGAAATTTCTCCTTGGAATAAATAGATGAATGAATCTAATTTATATTCTAATAGAACCTTTCTGATAGTACTATTGAAAAGAGTTCTATCAGAATTATTATTGTCGGAAGGCTTTTCACCCCTGTAAACTCGACTCTGAATACATTAATAGTGAAGTGATTGGACTCTTGCACATGAATTTTCCTCTACTCAACCTTAATTAAGAAGGGTTACGGTATTTCATATATACATAACACATTGTAAACTCTAACCAACTTATTGTCTGACATTGCGAACTTGTGAAAACTCTGCTCTAGATATTTCAAAAGAAAATTAGCTTCGACCCCAACCAAACTCTTGAGAAACATAAATGTGATTAGTTAATTTTTTATTTTTTGTATTGATGTATATACTCAGTGAACTTATGTAACGTTTGATCATTGCAGAACATAACATCAATGAAATTTCATGCCCAAAAACTAGAAAGGGGAAAAATCCCATAGCAATTTCACCAACGCTTGCACATACCCCAAATCCAGACGATATCTTCACAATAGATACCAGTTACCACAATGGGGTAGACCATTTCCCCTTATACAATGAAATATACAAAATATTCAACATTGGGGATTTCCCACCAGTGGGCGAGAACCTGGAAGTCTATCATAATATTCAAAAGAGTTGTATTCATCTAGTGGTCACTCATTCAATGTTGTTTCCCTACAACGACACATCATATTGGTGCCTCCAACATCTCGACCAAGGTACTGCTACAATTCTGAGCAAAGAAAAATTCTTGATAATTTCACTAAGAGCAGAGGATATCAGACTCCAATATCACCTCCCAAGGCTTGAGGTTTCCTAGAATGAGCCATTCTTGAGAAAATTCAGGAAGGAAAATAAATATTTCAAGGAATTGATGGAGCATTGGTGGTGCGATGAGGAGAGAAAATTCAAACAAGGACAACAACTAATCCATGCACATGAGCTCAAAATACCCTACAAAATGCTAACAACAATGTTATGCAGACATTATGGGGAGGAGAAAACATCGATTTTCAAATGGAGTGGCCTATAATGGCCAACATTGTAGTAAAGATAGGTCAGATCTTTAATTGGCTGGACATATTGGCCTTAAACATTTTCCAGAACGCCAAGAATTCCCAAGGTATGAAGAACCCCAATCTCTATATGTTTGCATACCTCATTGATGTTGTATGTTCTTCCATACAGTTTTCTTCCTTTGGGTGGAACTGGGACTCTAGCCAACCACCTATCCATGTATATTGTTCTGAATTGTGGGATGTGAACTACAAAAGGCACTTCTATGATATTTGGGACTATTTTCTTGCTCACCTGCATAACATAATTTTTGGATATTCCCCCTTTAGAATATCAAAAGAAACAATGGTTTCCCTAAAAGGTATTCTAGATTGGTATTTGGGAAAATATTATACCTACATCAGAGTCTTTGGGAACTCTAAAGCCCCACACCTTATACCTAAATATGTCCCTAATAGATTGTTTATGAGGGATGTTTCTTACCAGACCATCGCGACTGGCATAACATTTTTTTTCTGGTAGTATCAAAACGCTCTAGCCCACATTTCCTATAACTATCGGGAGGTACACATTGTTGAATGGTTCCCATGCTAGGAAAGAAGTAGAGGCCCTGTAGGAGTTGTGTTTGTGTAAAGGATAACCTAAAGGACATGTCCCAAAATGATCTAAAATATATTTGCAGAATGAAATGAATACATATTATTATCAAAAGATTATTAACACGGAATAACAGATATACAGTAAAGCGGGTTTCTATTCAATAAGGAAATAAGATGAAACTGTAAAATGCAGTGAAAAAAAGCTTGCTAGAATGGTGGCGGCTTATCTCTGAGAAGAGATGTGACA
>ML803832.1:230157-245009 GCA_009831015.1 Picea engelmannii | reverse complement strand
GTTAACAAGCACGAGGGAAATCACCATTGATGTCAATGATTCCCAAGGTACCCTAGTATATTCCAGCGAATGTGAATAGATGATCTGAAGTCGAACATCCATGGAATAATCCAATTAGAGTTCAATGATGTAAACCCACTATCAGACGTGAGGATGCTTTCCATTGAGGCATACAGCTCCCAAAGTACTAACTGGTTACTAAGTCTAGCTCTTGGATAATGTGCTGAAGTCGACAGGAATAGACTCATCGAAGGAGGGCCTTGATGTATCCCCCATCAACGACACGAAACAGACACAGAGATTTAATTGGTGGATCAAGTGAACATAGATTGACACATGTATTGAAACAGGATATTTGTGATGGCTGACTTTTGAGGCAGATACTTCCCTTGAACACTGAGGCATAATAGCAGAAACTTGACATGGACCAAAACTTGATAATGCAATGGATACTGTGACTTACGTCGGGTGACCTAAAGGATTAAGGAAACTCAAAGGATTGATTTAGTGTAGAGGTTCAGCGGATTGAAATGTGTGCAAAGATAAAATGTCGTGTTCAAGGGAGATTGTAAGGGCACTAATGAAGTTCTCAAAAACTGCTTGGCTTGCTTCTTTCAAATTTTTCCCCCATCCAAATAGATGAGTAACTCTTTTTGGTTTAACGAGCTCGAGGAGGGTAACACATGCTCGATATAACTCACCTTCGGTAAGTTCCTCTTCCTCTGTTTAACGAACTGGAAGAAGTAAGGGTTCGGTCCCATATGGGCCCTTCAATGCATGAATGTTTAACAAGTGCAGAGAAGGTAAACCCGGTGGTTTCATATTTAGAGAGTCTAAAAACCACTTAAAGATGACTCCAATGTTGTCCTTTTTCGTAATGTTAGTCTTGTGAGGCCGAAAAAGAGATAAATTATCACTCGAAAGACGCCCTTTCAAACCTTTTAATGAGTGGGAAAGGAAAAAAGATCACTCAACAATCTTTTCATGTTTAGAGAGTCTAAAAAGAGCTTAAAGGAGACTCCAAGGGGTTCATTTTTCATATATCCATGCGAGCCCAAAAAAGAGATAAAAGGTTGCTTGGTTACATTCTCATGTTTTTACGAGCATGAGAAGGAACAAAGACTAAGCTCGGTACTCTGCCCCTAGCTTGAAAGCTAGTGGCTTAACTCCAAAATGATCATCAAAGGTTGGAGACATTCCCCCCAAGCTTCAATTCATTCATCAACTTTGAGGTTGTCACCAATTTATGTACTAGATGGAGAAAAAGGATATAGGTGGATGGAATGAAGGTTCAAATACAAGTCCTAACGAAATACTCGACGCGACATCTACGAGATCTAGTGAAAGACTCAACCTGGTAGGAGAGGGGACTATTTCATTTTTTAACGAGCTTGACACAAGAAAATAAGTATGCTCGAGGCTCTAGGTTCAATCCCCAGATTTTTGTTTCATTTTTTAACAAACTTTCTATAGAGAGGAAAACTATGCTCATAACCTTTGTTTCATTTTTTAACGATTTTTCCACAGACAGGAGAAAACTATGTTGGTGACCTCTGTTTCATTTTTTAACGAGCTTGCCACAGAGAGGGAAACTATGATCGTGATCTCTTCTTGGTCATGGCTTCCAAGAGGATAATTCTCTAGAAGGACACCATGACAAGGGACAAAACTCAGTCATGGCTTCCAAGAGATATTCATTGGATGGAAGAAGAATGCTCTGGAAGGACCACATGTCGCAGGCCGCGACAGGGGTAAGGAGATCAAACTCCAATAGCCCTACCGAAGAGATCACCATGTCAACTACCGGATCTAAATCATCAAAATTTGAAGTCATGGGAGACAGTGCCACATAATTACTTGTGGCAGGGGTGATACCGACTGCATATAAGACCCAGCTAGGGAGGTTATTGGGTTGATGGTCAAGTCAGGGCCAACAAACGAAAGTTGATCAATAGTCACCATTCTTCCATCATGCAGGAAATATATCACACTAAAAAGAGTGGACACAATAGCTTTCATGGCATAGACATAATCTCGCCCAAGGAGTAAATCGAAATCCAATGGGTTTTGGACTACCATAACATCAATAAAGATTGTTTTCCCTCCCAAAGTTACTGAAAACTGAGGAAGGATCCCTAAAGGGTGACTGGTTCTTCTGTTGAAAGTGAACAGAGTCTGGGTAACCGGCACAAGCTGAGGATAACTCAAATCTTGCCAAGCAATAGAGGACAAAATACTAATGGACGAACCGTCATTTATCAGCATATGAGGAACGTCTCGAACACAAACTTTTACTGTAATCTTGAAATGAATGTGAGAGGGAAGATGAGTTCTAGATAACACACCCCAATCAAAAAGGATGGCCTCATTACTTGGAAGGGTTTTCGCAGGAGAAGGAGGGATGCCCCCCGGCATGGTAGATCTTGTTTCAACGAGAAAAACGTGGGCAGAATCGGGTTTACTCTCTAACAGGAGAGTAGGATCGATCGATGATGAGATCGGATCAACCACCTTGGAACCCTTTAGAGGAAGAGTGGGATTGACCGATGATCTAACCTATGAAACCACTTTGGTACTCTTCAGATGAAGGGTGGGACTGACCGATGAAGGGACTGGATCAGTCACTTTAGCACTTGTCAGAGGAGGAGTGGGATTGACCAATGAAGTAACAAAAGCAACTACTTTGACACTTCTCAAAGGAGGAATGGGATCGACCGATGGCAGAGTCGGGCCAACCACTTTGACACTCTTCGGATGAAGGGTGGGACTGGCCAATGACAGGATTGGATCAGTCACTTGGGTTTCACTTTCCAGATGAAAAGTGGGATTGATCAATGATGGAACTGGATCAACTACTTTGGTGAGTGGTTCAACCGAGGATGAAACTAGATTGACCACCTAATCAATCGAATTGACCGGGGATGGAACCGGATTGACCAGTCCATAAACTAACGATGGGTTGGGATAAAGCTTACGATAACCTTTTGGAAGTTGAAGTTTTTCCAAAAGAGAAGAAGCCTCATCCATACAAGGACAAAGGTGAGAATAATGATCACCTTTGCATAACATGCAAGGGAATTTGATAGTTATATTCTTCTTACCAACCTTAACGTCACTAGTTGATGGGGCATCATCAGTGTGTCTAGCAGGGGTCGATGATGTGGAAGACCACATTTCTAATACCTTGGGAATACCAGGGAAATCCCTCAGAAAGTGGTCACCCTTACAAAGACTGCAAGGGAATTTGGGTTTCAGATTCTTTTTTTTAACCTTGTCTACCTCATCAACACTCCCAGTACTATTAACAGTAGTTGGTTGCTTGGATCCAACATTTGATGTAGTTGGAGGCTTGGTCCCTTTCTGGTTCTTCTTCTTCTTCTCTTTATGTTTCTTCTTCTTCTAAAAAACCTGGCTACTCACTTTAGAGCCTTCACTAGGTGAAGAAGAATAAATGGAAGGAGACCTGGTGGGTGAAGAAGTAGAAATGTTGACATGAGTTTGATGTGTGGGTGGTGTTCTTACATCTGAAGCACCTACATTCGAGACCACCAGAATGGAAAATAACCATATTGGTAACCCAATTGTGAGACCTAGAAGGCTCAAAGTAGTGATGTAAGGAGGACCAATGTTTCCATAAGAAGGAAAAACAAAGGGCTCCCCTAGCAAATGGGTTCTTCCATTGGTCATTCCGGGAACTAATGTCATAAACAAAAATATCCAACCTATATTTTTCTAGGGAGAACAAACAACACACGCTAAAAATCTAGTAAGCAAGCAAGAAAACAAAACCTTCGCACAATGAGCACACTAGTTGGTGATGAAATCCAATGTCGCGGGAACAAAGTAAGAAGGGGTTGAGATTGAGCGGGTGGAAAATTTACGTTGATGACCTGCTTAATGGACTTACACCCTGCTGCAAGCTCCCACACACAATCATGGGTATACCCTCCAAGGAGCCCGAGTGAGTTTGGCCAACGTCGATTCCAGGTACCGTGAAGACTTTCCCCTCCACAGTCACCTTATGTAAAGACCCTAAAGAGATAGGCCACTAAGTTTACCAACTACAACAATGATGCCTGGGGAAACAGTCGATAGTCTGATCCACGCACAAGGGTAGGGTATCTAGCCCGAAATCAACTTGAAAGGCTTCCACTCATCATTGTGGGTATACCTTCAAGCAACCCCCATAATATGTGCAATCCCTACACCAAGACCAAAAAAGCAGGGTGAGTAACTCTGGCAGTCTTAATGCAACCTCATGATTGACCCTTATGTGAGAAGGGCTTCCCAGGACAAAATGTAGCAATTGGATTTCACTGCTCCCTAACACAAGATCCTATGTTTGTTTGCATCTTTAGAAATTTATCTTTCACACCTATTCCAAATCCCTACAACTAATCTAATTTAGGTTTGCTACCAGAAAATGTAAAAATGTCTGATCAATTTTTACTCTAGCGCTTGATTTTTTAAGGCTATTGTTACTCAAAAGGACAATGACATGGACAATATGGTGTTTTGACCGACTCGAAAGTTATGCAAAGATATGAATATGAAATCTTTTCATTTCTATGAAAGCTATGCTACGAGAAGGAGAAAACATTCATCATTTTAGATGCATAATGTCCCAAAATGTCAAAAAAACATGCAATTATGCTACTTTAAATGCAATCATTCAAGGAAGACAATAAAATGTGAAGAAGAATCCAAGAAAAGATAGGGAGAATAGAGAAACCACTCAAAACTTAATTGCTTGGGGAAATGAGCTCAAAGATCAAATGGAATGGTGCATAGACCTTTGAATTTCCTAACAAAAGCTTCCACTCAGTCAGATAAATGAGAAGAAAACAGTAAGTTGACTCTAAATCAACAAAGACAAAGAGTGACTTCAAGGTAAGGAAAAATGTCAAAAAATCCAAACAAAAGGTGATCAATTCTTATAAAGCAAAGTGTTGAAGGCCAAATCAAGGATGTGCTGAGTTGATAAGACTCTGAGCAAGTGCCAAAAACAAAAATTGAACTTCAGAGAATGAAACCCTGAAGGATTTTTCACATAAAAGGAGCAACGCTCTAGTGTAAGGGGCACTAGAGTATTCCAACACTCTGTGTAAACCTAGTAGGGAGCGTCAGCACTCTAATAAAAAGGGTAGGGAGGCGTTGGCCTCTAAAAAATTCAGAAAACTTGCCCAGAAAGTCAAAAAATCAAGCAAACTTAGTCAATCAACTTGAAGGTGATGAAATCAAGAGCCAATCAATCAGATATAAGAATCAAAGACAGTATGGATAAGTTCAAGAAGTGGGAAAAGGTCCTAAACAAGATCTAGGAAAGGAAACAAAAATTAGAGCTCCTCCCTAGTGGAGTCACCAATTTCTGTTACAGGTGAATTCTCCTGTGGACAAGCGGATTCCCCCTTGGTATCTAGACCCCTAAACCAAGACAAAAAGGTTGCTATCATTGGTCACTGACATCCTTTTAGATCTAATCAAGCTAATATAGGAAGAGGAATAAGAAAGATTCGTACCTTGTTAACGGTGTTTGTTCGTGCCAAGTCCAAGTTGAGCTTCAATCCTGAGCTCCTCGATAGGTCCTGTAGAAAAAACAAAGATACAACGAGCTTCCTATTCTACTAAGATTAGCTCAAATATAGATCTATCTACTGAATACAAGTTCATGTGGAACAAACATAAACTTGAAAGAAACAGGCTAATCATGTATATGTATTAATGAGAACAAACGAAGAGTACTTACAATCCTTCGATGAAGGTGCAGCAGCTTCTTCCAGATCTCCTTGTCCAACCTCTTTGCTCAAGTAATCTACACTTATGCTTCAATGGCATCTCACTTATGGGATCATAAGTTTGTTTTAATTCGCAATCTCCATATATCTCAATACCACTTATGAGATCATAAGTTTGGTATCTCTATCTGTATCCTTGTACTGTATGTTGCCTATGAGATCATAGGTTTAATACCTCCAATATTTTCGTGTATCATGTACCTTTTACCATGAGAAAGCCTCCTTATATAAGCTTGGAGAGGCCCAACCACTTGAGATATATTTGGGATAAGTTGAGGATTCCTCTCCTTCAGTTGTGGATCTCCCCTAAGATCATGCCTTGAACTCATATTCGAATCCAACCAACTTTAGAGATTGAGGGGATTCTTCCCTTATTTCCTCAAACAAACCAAAAATCGCTCAAGAAGGGTAAATCTCCCCCAAAAGGGTGCACATAGTGTTTCAACATTCCCCCAAAGAAGGTTAGAGAGCGTCGACACTCCCTGACAGTGGGTAGGGGAGCGTTGCCTTCCAAAAATCATTTTTAAGTAGTTTTTCCAATGGCAAAAGGCTTGTACTCCTTGTCAATTGATTTCTCCTCTTCAAAACTAGTCTTTGAGGTGTATTAAGTGTCCTTATGATGTCGTTAGAGGCACGACATAGGCAAGATGGCAGTATGATGTTTGTGACACTTGTGGTCAAGATGCGACACTGGCAGACAAGATGCGACACTTACAACACTTGTAATAACGACAATTGTGACACTATTGAAGTGAGTAATTTTGATGTGTAACAACCATTGATCCAGAATATATTTGCAAAACGAAATGAAAAAAGATTATTATCAAAATATTCTTAACACAGAATAATATATTTACAGTAAAATTGGTTTCTATTCAATAAGAAAATAAGTTGAAACTATAAAATGCAGTGGAAACAAGCTTGCTAGAATGGTGGCGGCTTATCTCTGGGAAGTGATGTGACGGTTGCACTCATTCGCAAGAAGATGATTATAATGAGTATCTGAAATCCTTTTTACAATAAATAGGAATTTCAAAGACCCTAGACATCCAAAAAACCTAACCCTAGGAGATGAAGCGCCAAAAGTCATGTGGGCCCCTTTTGGGTAAGTTAGTACATCAACTTCCCAGGGTCGTAACTTTTGCATACGATATTTTTTTTAGGTGCACGATAACATGTTGGAAAGGTCTATATGAGGACTACATGTTTTTTTCTATCTATCAAAGGTCATTCTGCGTGTTGTTTAATTTTAAAACACCATGAACACACCCATTCAATTTGAGAAGGTAGTCAAAATTGTAGATAATATCCATAATGAGGAGACAAAAAAGGCTCTACAAGCACATAAAAATAAAATGGAGGCAGAATTCGAGAAGAGGTCCCACACAAATGAAAACTTGCATAGGGAAGAACTAGATTCCCTTAATCAGGAGCACTCTAAGAAAATGGAATAAATGAAAAATAAGTATACACTGGAATTGACCAGTCTACAAGTAGAGCAAGTAGAAACCAACAAATTTTTGGAACAACAAGAGCACAAAATTCTAGGGCTAGAACAATATAAAGAGAATCTTGAGAGATATATTGAAGAAAACAAAGAAAGAACCCTCTCCCTAGAAGTCCTGAGGGCAGAAGCCACAGTTGTTAATGAGGAACTAAAATCCGAGCAAAATAAGTGTTTCAGTGTCCTGAATGACATCCAAATGAATAGAGATGACCAAATAAAGGTTGAGGATTAAATTGACAAAATCATGGACATATATCAAAAGGATAATTATTTCTTTGATAGAATTGTAGATTGGTAGGGTGTATATAAGAATCCACTAACTACCCTACCACTCTACACCACCAAACATAAGCTAAAGGATCAAGTATTTTTCGATACCTGGAATCCTTTGCTAGAAGATGTTTGAAGCATTCCAAAAGTGGTGAAAAAATCATATAAGATGTTGTGGAATGCCTCTGATGGTCTTCTAGAAGAATTCAAGATGAAAATCATGTATGACATTGACAAGGAAGCCCTAGTTGAATTGAGAATAGTTGAAGTGGAGGAAACAAGAGAAACCAATCAAAAAGATATTGAGCGACTAGCATAAGTGAATAAAGAAGTTTTGAATGAAAAACTGATGAATCCCATCAAGTTGATCTGACTGGACCAAACTTTCATAAAGAAGACAGAGAAAGAATTAAAACTAGAAGTCACAAAAAACAATTGTGATGGGGAACTGGACTTGGAAAAGATGTAGTTGAGCATGCTGGAGAAGATAATGGAAGATTACACACTTTGGAAGGAGTATCATGATCATATGGAATCACAAAGAGTCTCACTATTATCTTAAATACCGTAACTGTCCCTTTTAATTTTGTTTTTTCTCAATTGTTGTAACAAGTATGGAATATGGAGAGACAAGTTCGAATTGTCCTCTAACAATAGGCAGTTTTAGAATGTAAACATTCCCTCTTATTTTATAAAACAGGAGACTATTAATAAGAAAGGGATTTTGATCGGTGTTGTATCGGAACAATATTTTTGTTGTGTGATTAATAGAGAAAGCGACATTATTGGGAATTTCCGGATCAGATATGTGCATGTGAGATTTCTCTTTGTGTATATGTCTATTGTATGGATGTTATGGAGCATAGTTATATGAATTTCTTCTCTATTATGTTTTGTATATTTATATTGTCTGAATTTCCTTATGAGTACAACAATTAGTGTGATAAGTAGGTCAAGCAATTAATTGTTATTCTACTTATTTCACTATTATACTAACACATTATTTTCATACGTGAACTTGTTATTTTGTAGATAGTAATATTCTTTACTATACTCAATTTTAGTACATTGCTCATGATTAGGATAGGCTAGAATAGTGTAGAATTTCATTTAGAATAGCTTTAGGCAGCACTAGTTATATTTAAATTTAGATTGTAATTCATCTGAGAACATTATGTTCTCATATTCATATTAGATCAGTTTTATTTAGTGTGGCAACTAGGTCAACATACTGGTTGGAAACGTTATTCCAAATGAGAGTGGGTCTAATCGGGACCTACCATCAGGCGTTCTCCCTTATCTTCTTGATAGGCCATTTGGACCTGTCAAAAGAAATGGTGCTAGAAGGAGGGTCATCAAACTGAATTGATGCTAAGAAATTGAAAACCCCTACCCATTATATTATGTTGATAAACTTTGCAAAGTGATTTTCACCCTATCAATCTCTCATAGGTTTTACATCCTCTGTCTTATTCTCTAAATACTTCCGTTCAACTCTCCACTCAACGAGTTTTTCTTCTTTTAAATCTTGTTTCCCCAACGTCTCAAACATTCATCGACGTTGAACTCGCATGAATTGTCCAACAAACCTGTGAGAGTGTATTAACTTGCCACTAGAATAAACAAACCAGACAGCCCCCTATTGACTTTTCAGTATTCAAGGGCCAAAGAATTCCTACGTGGGAATAATCGGTTCTTGAAATTCCCCTTTCCCATAAAGGAAACCAAACCATTAGGACACTAGATTACCATTTGTTGCAACTCTTGCAAGGAGTCTCAAAACCCTCAAACTTCGACCTAGAAAACCATCTACTCTTTGGGGGTGGTAGACCTCCAATTCCTCCTGAATCTCCACCTGGAACACCAAGAGGTGAACCTAAAGAAGAACCCAAGGGAGAAGGAAGAGAATAAATCTCTTTCAATCCTCAACTAATGGTTGAAGTTAAAGAAAACTAATAGAATAACCAACCTTGGTTGGTTCCTGATGTCGTCGCAGTACACAGGGCAGTCCATGACATGCCCAAACACCTTGAGATTTTCTTACCCAAGTTTGACCCAGACAAGAAATATTCTACTGAAGAGCATATTAATAAATTTAAGCTCGTAGTCATACTAATGAATGTGCAACATGAAGATGTCATATGTAGGCTATTTCCTTATACGTTTGAGAATAAGTCTTCCACCTAGTACTTTTCCTTAGCTCAAGCTTCAATCACTACATGGAATGCTTTTGAAACTACTTTTATTGAAAAATTTGGTGAAGACAAGACCCCAACAACTTTGGTTCTAGATCTTTCCAGGATTAAAATGGATGAAAAAGAAAAGGATAGGTATTTCAATCAAAGGTTTCTCACTTTAATGAATAAAATTCCTCAAGCTTCCAAATCTATTTAAGATGTTTCAATTGAGTTTTATACTTCAACTCTACCTATTTCCATGGCAATGTTTGTTAAAATGGATGAGAAAAATACTTTGGAAGCAACCTTTAAAGAATCCATCAAAGTGGAAAAGTACATGCTTAGTCTTAAAAGTAACCTTGGAGTTCAATCTTCAAAATATAAATCCAATACCAAAACCAAAGCTATTGTCACAAAACCTCATGAAGAAAATAAATATCAAGATTCCATAGATATGGAATCCCTCCAAATAATTGTAAATAAACTTTCCAATGAAATTATTGATATGAAAAATAATTGTGGAGAAGGCTCTACCAACCCCAATATTTTTTTCAAATTTCAACCCAAAAAAGAAAAGAGCACTCATCCTACCACTAAAACAACCCCTCCTTCAGAAGCTATAAACACGAAATATTTTGTACAATCCCTTAAATCTTTGGAAAATGATATACAAATTGAATCATGGGAAAATGAAGAAGGGGAAGCATAACAACAAGATCAATCTCAGGAGACCGATGAAACGGAAGAAAAGGAAGTCAATTATTTTTGGGATATTTCTTTTAGAATGGGGGAAGAAGAAGAATAAGATGTGGAAGAGATTCATTTTTCCTAAAATACAGTAACCACAAGAAGTGCAAGGCATAATCTTCCAACCCTCCTTCCTCTTCCAAAACTTCTAATACAACATTCAACACCCAAAAGACACCTCTGGAGATAAGCAAGTTACCTCTTATACTCCTCCATCTAAATTGGATTATGATTTCTTGGAAGATTTGAAAATAACTAAGGCTAATATATCTATGTTTGAGCTCATGAAGCTACCTCAGATCTAAGACAATTTTATGAAGACATTACAAGGTATTTCTTCTAAGAACACTAAATAAGTAAATGTGGGGGAAGTAAAGGGAAAGGTAAAGTAGGTTATACCATTGATAAGACAGGACTAAAGAAACTGTTAGTTTTATATGCATCTCTAACTAACCAAAGATCAAAATATTATACTCCTCCTTTCTTATTGACCTTTGAAATTTTTAACAAGAATGCACATAATTGCATGGTGGATTTAGGAGCTTCTTCCAATGTGATGCCCCTTAAAGTTTGTAAAAATCTCAATGTTGAGCCTGAAGAATCTGATATCCAAATCATCTAATTAGATAGGTCAAAGGTCAAAGTTATTGGAGATTTAAATAATGTCTTAATCAGATTATCATCCAACCCTAAAGTGCATCAAACAATTGACATTATAGTAGTAGATATCCTTGATACTTATGGAATGCTTTTGATTAGAGATTGTTATGCTATGCTTGATAGATAATTTGTTACTGATTGGTCACACTTATCGACTCCTTACAATGGAAAACCCAGTCAAATCAGAGTAGACAAAGAAAGATACATGACGTATGTGATAACAAACTTAAATTATCCTAATGAACCCATAATGTTTAATCATTCTATTTTGGGAAATTATTCTTATGAGTATTTCTTTGGGAATCACATTGTCGAGATTTCATCTTATATGGAATCAAACACACAATCTGAAATCCTTCATTGCACTCATATTATTGAGATTCACTATAATATAGTACACATAAATGATACTAACCCTGATGTACAACCTAACAAGTGTCTAGAGATAAGTTAGAAGTATATGCTAATTTTAATAACTCCAATAATTCAGAAAATAAAACAAAATATGAGTCCATAACTAAACCTAAAGGTGATCCTAACATGTGGAGTTTATTCTGTGATGGATCCAAGTCTCTTGAAGGTGGAGGTGATGGATGTATACTGAAGGACCCTAATGGAAAGAAAATGTTAATGGCATGCAGACTTGAATTTCAATGCACAAACAATATTGTTGAGTATGAATCCCTTCTAGAAGGATTGAGAAAAGCAGTAGACATGAATGCAAAAAATATAAAGGTATTCGATGACTAAAAAATTGTAATTAGATAAGGAAGAAACACCATACATTGCATTTCAAGTCACCTCAAGCATTACCAGCAAGAGGTATGGGATTTGATCAAACACGTTGATGCATTTAACAGTAGTCTTACTCCTTGCTCATTAAAGTTTGGTGCAGATTTGTTAGCTAATGTTGCATCTAAACTAATTCCATCATAGGGACTAATGTCTGATACTTTTTCTATGGAATTTCTTTACAAGCCTTTGGTTCCTGAAAATATAACTAACTAAAGAGTCTTTGATGATGATCAATAGATCATAAGTTTTCTCCATCTTAAAGACATCTTCAAAGAATTTGTCATAGATTAAGTCCAATGTGATTAAGATATAAATTATGATTCTCCTGACTCAATAGATCAAGCAATGGGGAGTAAAGTTACCCCAGTTAATATCATTCCCAAAAATGTAATGAGACTTGAGAAGCTCTATGATCTTCAATACAAGTTCAAGAGAGTAACAAACTGGAAAATAAAAATAATAAAAATAAAAAATAGTTCATCCATGCAGTTTGAGGTAATAAATCTGGGAAGTAGTAGTGTACCACAAAATATCAACCTTGGGAAGAGTTGTTCAATGGTTCAAAATAAAGCATTCATCAAGTTATTTAAAGACTACAAAGACATATTTGCCTATACATATGATGAACTCAAGACATATGATATGAAGATCATCCTACACATAATCCCCATGAAACCTCAAACAAAACCATTTTAGAAAAAAATGAAGAAAACACATCCAAGCTTGGAGCCTCGGGTAAAGGCTGAATTAAATAATCTCTTGGCAGAAAGAATTATTTTTCCAGTTAGGCACACCCAATGGATAGGTAATATTGTGCCTATAATGGAAAATAATGGGAACATAAGGTTGGGCATTGATTTCATAAAATTGAATAAGGACTCAGAGAAGGAAAATTACTTGTACCACCCATGGAAAATATTCTACAATGTGTCTCCAGTTCTAAGACTCCTTTCAGAACCAAATGGGGAACCTGTTCCTATAAGAAAATGCCATTTGGACTAATAAATTTAGGGGAAACCATTCAAAGAGCCATAGACATTGCATTCATAGGACTAATAATTGATTGGGTGGTGGTATATCTTGATGGTGTCACAGTATTCTCTAAAGACAAAAAGGACCATATAGCACATTTGAGAAAAATATTTAATAGATGCAGAAGGTATGGAATTTCACTCAATCCAAGTAAATCTCTATTTTTGAAATCAATGAAGGAAAAWTTTTGGGATTTATTGTATCTAAATATGATATGATGWTAGAAATTGAAATCATTGAAGCCATATCAAAGATTCCTTTTCCCCATAACAAAAAACCCATGCAATCATTTYTCAAGAAAATAAATATTGTAAGAAGGTTTGTCCTAAGTTTTGTTGAAACAGTCAAGCCCCTCCAAGATATGATAAAGAAGAATGTAGATTAGATATGGGGGACCAAAGAGAAGGAAACATTTATAAAGGTCAAGGAAGAGATAKCTCAAGCCCTTGCATTGATGAGGCCATATTTTTATAAAGATTTCATAYTTTATACCTTCACTCCTGACATCGCCTTCGCAGTTGTCCTCACACATAAAAATGATGAAGGGAGTSAATTCCCAATTTGCTTTATGATTTATGGTCTACAAGGAGAAGCACTATATTATCTAGAAGTAGACAAGCATGCCTATGYAGTTTTTAAGGTTTTCAAACATTTCAAASCATACCTACTCAAATCTACRGCCAAAGTGATAGTACCCTATCTTGCTGMGAGAAATATCTTGGTGTAAAAATATTTGGGAGATAAAAGGGCTAATTGGATGACATCTTTACAAGAATATGATCTAGACATAAGGCCAACAAATATTTTGAAAGGACAAGGAATCTATAAGCTGGCAGTTGAATCAACAGAATATAAAGTAGATGAAGATGAATTCTATGAGGATTGGGTTCTATTAGAAAAAGAAGTTTTCTACATCCCTGTAAATACTGACCCATGGTATTATGAAATGAAGTATTAGTTGACTCTTGGTTCAGCACCATGATACACAAAACCCAAGAAAATGAGATCTCTTAGAATCAAATAATCTCAATACCACCTTACTGAAGGGATATTATTTAGGAATAATTATGGTGGTGTTTTCCTGAGATGTTTGGAAAATGAAGATGTAGAAAAGGTCATCTCTGAATTGCATAATGGTCCACTTGGAGGACACTTTGGGGGAGACAACACTACACACACAATCCTCAGGGTAGGTTACTATTGTCCCACTCTATTCAAAGATTCACATGTATATGCAAGGAGATTTCAAGAATGCTAAAAGTTAGATGGATGGGAAAACAAGCATGCTTTCCCTCTTCAACTAGTTTCAATTGAATGCCCATTTTAGCAATGGGGTCTGGATATGATTGGATAAATCAACCCTAACTCTTCTTTGTTGCACAAGTATATATTGACAACCACAAATTACTTCACCAGGTGGACTGGAGCAATCCATCTCAAGGTCGTGAATGAAAATTAGGTGATATCTTTCCTTGAATCTCACATTGGTACTAGGTTTGGTGTCCAATAATCCTTAGTATTTGATAATGCCAAATATTTTTCATTAAAATGTATTGAATATGCACTTGAAAAGAAAATAAAAATCAAATATTCAGCTAATTACTATCCTCGAGGTAATGGGATAACATAATCCAAAAATATAAATCTAATCAAAATTCTGAAAAGAATTGTAATAGAACACCAAAGGAATTTACATCTGGACCTCCCAAATGCCCCATGGGATGACAAGGTGACACCTAAGGCTTCATTAGGAAAATATATTTTCTTTATAGTATATGGACATGAAGTTATCTTGCTTACTCACACTTTCTTACCTTCCCTAAAACTAGCTCAATATGTCCAAGACAAGGAATGCCCAGTAATGCAACA
>ML803832.1:109874-130585 GCA_009831015.1 Picea engelmannii | reverse complement strand
CCCTCCGAGTAGACCACTTACCATCGTCTCTCCTTTTGTCATATGTCCCCCACTCTGTCTCTCTCCTCTGCCTATCACATCTCTTGCCCCCCTTCCGCCTTCTATTAGCGCACACCTGTCCTCCACTCACCCCCGCATCATATCCCTTTTCACTTCCGCCTATCATCTCTCACCATGTCTACCTCCTCTCACCTACACCTAAGTAGGTTTTCCCCCCACTGTGCCTACCACTACAATCCCTCCTCGGCTTCCACGTCACATTCTCATGCCACCCTGTCATTGTGCATGTACAACTCAGCGCTAGCGTCCCATCATTTGCACCTTTCCCTATTATCCTCCCTCTACCACGTCTGTCCACATGGCCACCCCTCGACTCATCTCCACATTGAGTGTGCCAATCGTCCCCACCTGGTCACCGTCCATTCACCGCTTCGTGTCGATTTCTCCAGCCATTGCGTTAGCCTCCATGCATGCCCACTAATCTCACCATGAACTCCCAAAGCAAATCCATATGGCAGAGTGCGAAGGCCTCCACATCTTTCAGGTGCAGAGTTTACTGGGGCCTTCCCCGATCCCAATGAAGCAGTTATTGAAGCAATTGGTGGTGGTTGGACATCATTTCCACCATAAATGGAAAGCCTAGGAAAGGACTGTCAGCTGGTCAACTCATTTGCAGGCCTATTGTGGAACGTGATTGTGTCTGACTGAATTTCACGACTGACTAGAGACTACATGCACAGCCTTCCAGAAAGCATGCAGACGTAACACCTTCATTGTAATGACTTGAGCCTCCTGTTGCGTTTTTGCTCTGATTATATAGGAGTCATTCTCATATTTTGTTAGTGTCGATGGCAGAGCTACGCTCTCGATTGTAAAGTTTTGATTAGGCCTCTGGTTCTCTGGTTGTGTATTATCACTTGAGACTTCTTGTTTAATGGTAGTCAGTTTCTCCTTCATTTATTTGCCTATGATTCTGAAAGCTCGGGCATGGATGATCCAGTCGAGTGTTGTGATTGTAATGTAATGTAGATTTGATTGCAGTATTGTCACAGCATTTTTAGTTTCTTGAAGTTTTTAGATCTAAGAGGATCTTATATCTGAAACTTTTCCTCTGTAGGTTGTTGGAAGACCGGATGTCCATAGCAGGCCTTCACAATTTCTCCTCATGTTCTTCCACCTACTCACCACTATGCAAACTTACCGACTAAAGTTATATCAAGACCTCATTTGTATATGCTCACCAACCCAGTTTTCTGAGCTAAAGCGATATAATCCTAAGACTGCATCCATTAGACCTCCTCTAAAATTATTCATTGTGACATATTAAATTATGGGTATTGGGCTTACCTCTGCAACAATCCAGGGGTGACTTCTAGTGTTAACAAATAGAAGCTATTTTCAATGCTACACTAGAAGCAAAACATGAAGCATGATTGGGAGCTAAAATAGGCGCCACACATGGAGATAAACTATGCACTAAACCAAGAGTTAAACCAAGAGCTAAACTAGGAGTTATACCAAGAGCTAAACTAGGTGTTAAACCAGGATCTAAACCAAGAGCTAACCTAGAAGCTAAACCAGGAGCTAAACTAGGTGCTAAACTAGGAGCTAAATTAGGAACCACACGTGGAGCTAAACTAAGAGTTAAACCAGAAGCTAAAATAGGTGCTAAATCAAGAGCTACACCTAGAACTAAACAAGGTGCTAAACCAAGAGCTAAATCAGGAGCTAAATTAGGTGCCACACCTGGAGCTAAACTAGGAGCTACACCAGGAGCTAAACCAGGCATTATTTTGGGCGTTATTTAGGGAGCTATATCACATTTTAGGTGCAAAATCAGGAGCAAAACTAGGAGCTAAATAAGAAGAAAAATTGGGCGCTACAAAGGGAGAAAAACTAGGTGCTAAAAAGGGAGCAAAACCTGGCGCTAAAGAGGGAGATAAATTGGGTGCTAAACTAGGTGCTAAATACGGAGCCCAAGTGAACACGTCGTTTAGCATCGGGTTTTGCGCCCTCTCATCATCCCAATTCATGCCCTCATATGCACTAAAATCTGGCGCTAAAATAGGCGCTAATGGCATGTTTTTTTGTAGTGTGTTTTTCTCGATCCAACGTGACTTTAGTTATAACCATTATGACGTCGATTAGCTCAGTTGTCTTCACATTTTCTATGTTGAACAGTGTTTCTTATGTGGTAACAAGGAGTGTGCTATCAAGTGTGAGCGTCCTTTTCTTGGTTGTCCTTCTCATCACAACCTTCCTCTTTCTGTCATAAGCGATCGCTTGTATGTCGTCGACCTCGTCCACTGGCTCGGGAATCTATTGGTCTCCCCAGGTCAGAGTGTTACCTAGGCTTCATTTCATATATATTGGTTCTACGATTAGCTCTTGTACTTTTTCAATAGGGGAAGCTTTTGTATGTTCTGGTGACTTGACCTCCTGCTAGTATTCATCGGTTGGTGGAGTGTTGGCCTTAGATGGGGTGACGAGCACAGGTTCAACACTAACTTGGAGATCGACTGTTGACGTTTCAATCTCTAGCTGTTGCAATTCCTCTTCCTGTTCACCAGAGCCTAGCTCATCCTTGGAGATGTCTTTCGGAGTCCCTGATAGGCCGAGAAACTTAGTGTCCAACATGCTTCTAGCCTAGTTGTCTCCTTCTTGGGGAATGGAAGTCAAAGCTTTGGGAGTTAGAGCAGATGTTTCTCCTGGTTCTCCCTTCTCCGTGATTGGTACCAAGCTTATGAGTGAAACCCATGATCTTTCCTCATTGTTGTATATGGTAATCAGATCTATAAGGACATTGGGAACGTTTGTCCTACTTGATGTTCGTATTTCCCCCAACTGCGTTGTAGCAACGGTCAGCGACCTTGCCTGTTGTGACGTAATGCCTGAGTTTTCTGGATGAAAAGTCTCCTCCAGTGGGATTGATTCTGAGCCATTTAGCTCCTCTTCAATGTTGATTGTGTCGGTCGAGGTGAACCTTATGGGTCCTAACAGTTGGGGATCATTTTCTAACCTCTGGATGACTCTTTCGACTTTTTCTAACAACAACATCCCTCTTCTTTGTGCCTCTGTGGCTTCTACTGCTTTGTTCTCTTCCCTAACTCTGAGGGCTTCTTGAGTCGTATGTTCTATCATTTTGACCTGCTCATCCATTTTCATAGCTTTAAATGTTGTCATATTGGGGTTAGCTTTTCTCTGGAGCACCTCCTCCCAATCTTATATACATTCGGTAAATATTTTGTCTTCAAACTTATCATGTGCATATGGCCAGCAGGAGGAGACTTGTGATGCATGCTGAAGTACTAGACCTCTAGGGTCATGTTTGTGAAATTTTCCTGTGGGGAATCTATATTCCAGTTGGCTCAAACCTTCTTGTTTATCTTGCATAGTATCCTTCACCATTTAAAAACCTATATGGAAACCATAGGGTATGAACGCCTACTTCTTGTATTTAACCAGAGTGGCATTATAGCTCTACAGGATGGTTTGGTAACATATTTCTCCCATGACGAGCCAGTCTGGGACATGAGCAAGGAGTAAATGTGATGTGTTGGTAGCCCCAAACACCCTGATATAACTAGTGGTTTCCTCTAGGTACCAGTGGCCTACCTTTGAGATCATTTTCTTGGTTGTTGTCGAAAGTCTTGGGCATTCTTTCTTAAAAATAATAAAATAAACCCGAGCTATAAATTCATTGCAGATGAGAGCATAGGATTTTTTGTACCTGTTTTCCCACGGAATGTTGAAGTAGACATGTATAGGTAGCTCGGAAACATGCCAGCTCAAATTCATGTCTGCAAAGACGCTCCTTGCGTAGATTATGTCTAGTAGGTACGATGCCTTATGAAAAGAAGGTGTTTCTCCATTCTTTAGTATCTGGGCCTGCAATATGTTGGTGCTCAATTGTTTTGAAATGATTTCTCCCCAGTTGAAGCTGCTCTCAGAGATGGCCACAATGTATGCCAGGGGCATCCATGCCTCTGAAAACTTGGCACAATCCCTCTCCCCATACATTCGACAGATTAGAGCCATTAAATAAATGTATGACTCCCTTAGGTTTGTTGTTCCATACCAGACGATGCTCCGGTTTGTAAATTGTTTGTCTTCCTTCCACAATGAAGCCATAAATCTGTTGGTGTCATGGAACACATAGAATTTTACCACAATATCAGTATTTAATCGCTCCTCCGGGTCCCTAAGCTTGTAGTATTTTTGGACTTCCATCAGGAGAAAAACACCGATGCATCTGCCATTTTCATCATTGACCAGGCACTTCGTTGCATCCATGTGGTCGATTATCCACCCCAAGGTCTCAATACAAGACAAGACCGAGGTTTGGAAGGCTACCATATGTAGGCATGACCGCCGAATGTTCGGAAAAACCTGGTCGTTGAGCATCCTTACGTTTGGGTCATTATGGGGTGTAAATTTCAAGTAATCTTCCTGGTTAATCTTGTTGAACAAATCTCCCCACTGCGGGAGCATCATATTTGACCTAGTGCTCGCCTATGTGTCACCAAATGTAGGGGGTTGGGAAAATGCCTTCTTAGTAGACGTTATGATGATCGGCTCTGCTTTAGTAGCAAACTCCCACTGCCTTGCATCGTCGGGAGAAGACCCTTCACCGACCTCTGCTTCTTTAAATTTTGGTGTCCTTGGCGAGCGTCTAGTCGTTAGCTTCCTTGCATGCATTTTCATGTAGAAAGAGCAGAGTTAGACATTGTCTCGCAGAGATGATACTGATATATAAGTAAATGTGACCACCCAAATGATAAAATCAATACATACCTCTTCTTCGCACTAGCTTAACTTGGTTTAAAATTCTGAGAATCGAGTGCAACTCTTGAAACACTCTTTTTACTCCTTTGACTGCTCTGAGAATGACAAACTTGTGTAAATAATGTTGGGGTTTGAAAATGTCTTAATAATTTAAACATGAAGAATACTTACCTTGTCACATCAGTTCTTCAATTGGGGCGTAAATGTGGTTTTACACAATTCATCACCAAGGTTCGAATAGGGTATGAACGCTCGCTTCTTATTCGATTGGTGCGTGGGAAAGAAATGTATGCAGAGAGAAACATTAGTTGGCCTATTAAATGACAAAATATGATCTTATTTTATGTTGAAAATGTCCCATCATTCTGCTAATTTAAATGAGTGGATCGGGGGTCAACGTTTTTCTTAGACAATGTTTGTTGATATCTTTTAGCAAAAGCTCTGATGCCGATCCAACTTGTCATACAACACTGATGTGGAAATGGTTACCTGGAAGTGCGACTAGGACACGAACAAACCTAAGGTAACTCAGGATGAAACTAGGTCGTACGAATTGCTTACGCGGAAAAGACATGTGGCATTTGAATTTGGCTCCTGTGCTCAAGAGTTTATTCAGAATCGGAGATTTTTGTTACATATGTGCTTTGAACAACAGGTCATATCCCCCTGATGCCAAAGAAGTATCGAGGATCGGTGATAAGCAATATGTTGAAACAAATGTTTCTGTATTACGCCCATCGAAACTTGTCGATGCTGAAAATGCATCAGTGATCGATGATTGGCGATGTGTCAACGCAAAAAAATCCACAATTTAAATCTTTGGGATTTCACCGACTCCGAACAATGCATCATTAATCGATGATCGGAGGTTCGTTATGGCCCATGTGATTGTTTTTCCCTTTCATATTTCGCCAACGCCGATGGGATATCGACAATTTTCTGAAATCTTCTTCACGAACATAGTTAGCAATCGGTGCACTCCTCCTCATTTTTTCCTGATGTCGATGATACATCGACGATCAACTATTATTATTTCTATGTGGTCATTTTACTGCTCAGATTTCATCGATGTCGAAAATAGGTGCATGGGTCACAATTTTAGCTGTGTATTCTTAGTTAAAATGCTAAGTTATTTTTAGACAAAAGTTTCAATTAGTTCAATGACTTCAGAGCAAGCCGATTGCGACCGTAAAAATAAAAAAATAAAACACACACACACACACACAACCAACGCATAACCCCATTGATTTCTACACAACTGAATATTCAGACAAGAAAAAGTGGTACCCAAAAGAACAAATCTCAAAAACTTTTAGGGTGTGTTGAGGTCTCAACATGTCCCTAATACATTGTTGATGAGGGAGTTTGCTTACCATACCTTGGGGACTAGCATAACATCTTTTCTATAAGGTAACATCAAAAATATCCAACCCACATTCCCTATAACTACAGGGAGGTACACATTGTTGAATGGTCCTCATGTTAGGAAAGGCACGGAGGCCTTGCAGGAGTTTTGTTTGTGTAAATGAGAGCCTAAAGGACATGACCCAGAAAGCATAGCACTAAATCATGTCGAAGTAGTTGGCCTTACTCACCAAGTAATCCATGTAGTAAATTATGCAGAGGAGGCCTTCAAGGGGGTCCTAATATCTCAATAAGTGTGGAGTAGGTTACCACATGAGGTGGTCTGGGAAAATCTCATAAGGGATGAAGAAGAGAAGAGAAAAATAACCCAAGAGAAATTCCTCTTACTCCTGGAAAATGACTGGGAAAAGCTAGAGGTTAAGGAACATGAGGAAAGAAAGAAATCAAAGGAGAGATACCAGAAAGATATAATAGTTGAAGAAGAATATCAAAGAAATCAAGTAGAGAAAGGAAAGGTGGAAAATTAACCCAAGAAGAGTTCCAAGGTGGATTAAAAGAAGAAAAAGGAAGATGCATTAAAAAGGCTTGTTGATGAGAGGAAGAAAAAGAAATAAAAGGGAATAAAAGCTTAGCAAGATGCGCTTCAATAGAAAAAAGGCTGGAGCAAAGAAAAAGAGACTAGAAATAGAGGTAAAGGAAAACAAAAAGAAAGAAGAGGAAGAACAACATAAGGTTGTTGAAGTTGAGCCAAACAGAAAGATGATGAGGAAGAAGAGAAGGAAAGACAAAAAAAATTGAATCAGACCCAAAAAAAAGTTCAGCTACTCTAAATGTGGGCATAATTGACATTCCCCCACATGAATGTACCCCTCTTATGGCCATATTAGGTAATATATCTTTCTCCTCATGGGTTTTGAACTTTGATTATGTTGTAATGGTAGTAGGGGAATACTACTACTGTGACAAAACCAAGGGAATTGAGAAGAGAGAAAGAAAGAGGAAAAGAGGGGATACAACTATCAGCCAACCATCAACCAAGAGAATTATTGAATGAAAGGCAAGGCCTGATCCCAAAGAAAATGCCATCCAAATTGCCTCTGCTCTTCATGCATTTGCAGCTGAAAATGTCATATTTGTGTATGACTTGGATATTGCATTAGACATAGCACAAGCCAAAATTGTTGAATCGGTAAACACCATGAACACACAAAAGGATGGAATTATTGTTGAATTTGAGAAGGAAATAAAAATTGTAGAGAATCTCCACAAGGAGGAGATAGAAAAGGCTCTACAAGCACATAAGATTAAAATGGAGGCATAATTCTAGAAGAGAGCCCACACAAATGAAAACTTTCATAGGGAAGAGCTATATTCCCTTATGCAGGAGCACTCTAGGGAAGTGGAACAAATGAAAACTAAGTATACACAGGAATTGACCAGTCCACAAGCAGAGCAGGTGGAAACCAACAAATTTCTGGAACAACAGGAGCACAAAATTCTATGGCTAGAGCTAGATAAAGAGAAGCTTGAGAGAGATATTGAAAAAAACAAAACAGGAATCCTCGCCCTAGAACTACAAAGGGCAGAAGCCACAACTATTAATGAGGAACTAAAATATGGGCAAAAGATGTTTTTCAGTGTCCTGAATGGCATCCAAAGGAATAGAGATGACCAAATAAGGCTTGAGGATCAAATTGACAAAACCAGGGATAAATAACAAAAGGCTAATGATGCCTTTGATAGAATTATAGATTGGTAGGGTGTATACAAGAATCCATCAGTTACCCTGCCACTCTACACCACCAGACATAAATTAAAGGATCAAGTCTTTTTCGATACCTGAAAGACTCTATTAGAATATGTCTGAAGCATTCAAAAAGTGGTGAAAAAATCATATAAGAGGTTGTGGAATGCCTCCAATGAGCTTCTAGAAGAATTCGGGATGAAAATCATTCCTGACATTAACGAGGCATCCCCAACTGAATTGAGAATAGATGAAGTGGAGGAAACAAGGTAAACCAGTCAAAAAGATATTGAGTAGCTAACATAAGTGAATAAATAAGTATTGAATGAACACATGATGAAGCTCATCAATATGATCACACTGGCCCAAACTTTCATAAAGAAGACTGAGTAGGTATTAAAACTATAACTCACAACAAAAATTTGTGATGGGGAACTAGACTTGGAAAAGATGTAGTTGACAAAGATGGATAAGATAATGGAATATTATACACTCTAGAATAAATATCGGGATCAAATGGAATCACAAAGAGTCTCATTGTTATCGTAAACATTGTAACTGTCCCTTTAATTTTTCTATTCTCACCTATTGTAACCCGAGTATGGAATATGAAGAGACAAGCCCAAACTGTGCTCAAGCAATAGGAAGTTTCGGAATGTAAACATTCCCTCTTGTTTTATAAAAGAGGAGATTGCAAATGAGAAAGGGATTTTGATATGTGTTGTATCGAAATAGTATTTTTACTGTGTGATTAATAGAGCAAGAGACACTATTGGGAATTTACGGATCAAATATGTGCATATGAGATTTCTCTTTGTGTATATGTCTTTTGTATGGATGTTATGGAGAATAGTTATATGAATATTTTTTCTATTGTCTTATGTATATTTATGATGTCTAAATTTCCTTATGAGTACAATAAATAGTGTGATAAATAGGTCAAGCAACTAATTCTTGTTCTCCTTATTTCATTGTTATATTAACACATTATTTGCATATGTGAACTTGTTCTATTGCATATAGTAATATTCTTTGTTATACTCACTTTAAGTAGATTTCTCTTGATCAGGATAGGCTAGAATATTGTAGAATTGCATTTAGAATATCTTTAGGTAGCACCAGTTAGATTTAAATTTAGATTTTAATTCATTTGAGAACATTATATTCTCATATTCATATTAGATAATTTTTATTCAATGTGGCAACTAGGCCAACATACTGGTCGGAAATGTTACTCCAAATGAGAGTGGGTCTAATTGGGACTTGACATCAAGCGTTCTCCCTTACCTGCTTGACAGGTCGTTTGGACTCGTCAACACATAGATGATATTTGAATTCCATAATTTTGTTGAAATCATATTCATTTTTTCCATCTTCATGAAGGTATAATGTGCATTCTTTGTTTAATTTGATAAACAAAAATATTTGGGGAAATGCCACGTCAAATAAAAAACTGCTTCCATAACCATGCCATCCAGAGAAACACATAATAATCCCTAATAATGAGAAAGATAAACTTGCAAATATAGAAGACACATTATATATCTATGTAGCCCACAAAGATCCAATCGGATCTTCACAAGATGTTAAAATAAAAAACTCCATTGTGAGGAAAGGAGATGCATCGTTTGTATTGCAAATGAACAAACAACTTGTGAATTTTAGACTAGAGCATGTATGTGATGTCGTTGTGGCAAGATTTGACATTAATTTCCATTTTCAAAGTCAACATTTTATCCTTAATCAAATGAGCCCAATCCATTAACATTTGTCTTTTGATTGAAACATGTCGAAAATGCAATCCATCCCTCGATCTGTCCCGTGATTCGACCCCTGATCTGGTCCTCGATCTAGCCCTCAATTCGGCCCTCGATACGAAACTTAGAGTGCAATGAGTTGTGGGTTGGTATATCAGCGGGCTCTTCCTAGAAAATGTGAAACGTGGGTTTCATACCTGTTCGAACCCTCCAACTATGGGACTCATTACATTTTGATTTGAATAGTTGCGTCCAACCTCTATTTTGAGCGCATGAAGTTGCCGGAAGATGTTGTCTGTTATTTTTTTTTAATTATTTTATGTTGTAGGAGAGTTTCGACCCTTTCAATGATCAACCTATCAATTATATCAAAAATTCTATAAATATTGAGGTTTCTCAGAACAAAAAGACAATGATTATAATATAGTTATTATATTGAATTCGCTCTGTAACTCAATTTTGGTGTTAATATAAGTGATGCATTGATATTGTGACTATCTATTGAGATGGATTAGTACCACGGCTACCTGGGGGGGGGGGGCACTAGTGATATGTGTGTTTTTTTTACTTGTTGTATATTCATATTTACACGTCTAACTCTTTTATGCAGGATATTTGTAAATTTCCATATCTAGACATCTAACTGTGTATTTTCTGATATATAACTCTTTTATGTGGGTTATCTACTTAGACTGTGTTTCATTGACATATATACGCTCTTGATCATCTCATTGTTAATATATACACATATATTTTTCTTCTCATTCACATAAGTTGTGTTTTACTTTGCAGATTGGTCATCTAGACAGTGTATATAACAGTCTTTTTATGACTCCTTAAGTTATGGTTTAAAATTAATCCATGTAGGGCTGCATAGATTATTACCTCTGTGTTAGAATATTTCCAGTCTTGGTGTGATATAATAGTTTCTAATTTTGAATCTCTTTCGAATATTTTTATGGATTCCGTTAATATAAAAATATGTACTTAATGAATTGATATTTCCTCAATGGCAAAGATTTCAGTAGATTGTCTTGTTTATACTTTGCATATCTCTGTAGAAATTAACAATGAGTTGATTCTGCTTGAATTATCAGTAGTGTTAAGATGCCACCGTGATATAATTTGCCATCGTAGACACAACCACTACATTTAAATGTCTTTGTGATGTTGTTTACTTTCAGTGACTCGGACTAGTGTAAAATATGTGGTTTATTTCCTGTAGAATAGAATTAATTATGAGTTTTTGAAAAGATGCTTTAAGAATAGAGTTCACTTCAAAAGGTTGCTTTTAAGAAAATATAGCTTTCTTTCGTTCAAGAATTGATTACTTAGAGTAATGTGCATATTGTTCATAGTCACATATTGCTCTGTATATTTGAATTAAGGTTCACTGTCCAAATAAAGTTCAGTTTGTTTATAATCTCCTTCTAAAATAGAATTGTAAATTGAATATAAAGCATCGATCCCTAGGATAAACCATCTTCTTCCCTAATTAATCCACTTTCCAAATTTCATAAGTAGTTAACCCTTGCTCTACCTTGACTCATATTGTGTCACTGTTGGAATACTGAGAGGGGGGGTGAATCGGTATTACCCTTTTTGACAATTAGTAGTTACTTTTTATATTTTATCGATTACCACAATGAATCAACTATGAATTGTATCCAAAATCAATTATATAAATATATTTAACATCAATTACAAGGTTTATATATTGAATAGTGAAGGACACCAATCCTCTTTAGAGCACCAACTCTAGGAGACACCAATCCCCTTCTTCAAGACACCAACTCTAGGAGACACCAATCCCCTTCTTCAAGGCACCAACTCCCTCGTCTTTAGGGCACCAACCCTAGGAAGCACCAACTCCCTTGTATTTAGGGCACCAAACCTAGGAAACTCCAACTCCCTTGTATTTAGGGCACCAACCCTAGGAAGCTCCAACTCCCTTATCTTTTACAATTTGCTTAGTAAGGATATGAATCCTTCCATGCTCCTCCCTTCCACCCTCACTTCATACGAACCAACAGTTCTTCTTCTTGGACTCTGCTTCTGTTTTGATCTTCTTATCTGGACTGCAGAGACATTGTCTTCCCACCACTCTTTCTCGTTTATATATTCTTCCAACTGGTGTGAGCTATGAAACATTATGTCCCTTTATTTGGACCATCGCACCCCTTCATTAACAATAATATCATTTGTTTTTCTTTATCTAAATATTATCAAGAAGCCCTTTCAATTTCATGTAAATGTTTTTCATTAATCGATCATAGATATGGATCGATTTCATTTAACTTAGTTCCATAACTCTGCAAATATTGCAGAAACCAAGTTCTGCAAAGGCGCTTCCTTCAAACCATTTTCATATCACCACAGGTGGTGACCAGGTGCTAGGCCAAGCGAGTGCTTGATCACTTAATAAAATCAATGGTCACATTTTTACTTTCCATGAAGAGATGGATGATTCTTATTTACTTCGGGAATTTGGGACTTTGTCCTTCGTGAATTCCAGCCTCTTTACAAATCTCCTGAATAACAGATGTGTGTCCATAATCTTCAACAGTTGAGAATGCTCCCAAAGTACTCTTTAGATCAGACAACTTATGTCCACTTCGGGACTTCGATCTTCGAGACTTTGGGACTTAGGGAATTTTTTGGTGGTGAAACTCCCGGAGTGATGTAACTTGTTGACGTCACTTGTTGACGTGGCACTTCCTGAGTGGTTGCCATGTGTCACCTACATTCGTGGCTTATGTATGCTTAAAGTACGTATGAGACCTTGACACTAGTCATCAGCTGATTAATCCATGTGTCCTTGTTGACTTCACCGTTGATAACGTGGGATCTCAATGTGAGTGATACATGTCTTATCCTCATGACTTCAGAACTTCAGGACTTCGGGTAATTCAATTTATCCACTTCCCAATTCTCCCAAAGTGAGATTCCACGAAGTGTAAACCTCGAGTAACTTGACTTCATCCAATGGTCATTCTTTAACCCGAAAAGGCTTAACACGATCCAACGGCTGTCGGGAATTCAATTATTAAGGATTTTGGGTCTTTGGCCTTGCTCATCTTATCCTTCTACTTTCTTCGATCTGATGGTCAGGATATCTTCCGAAGTGTTTCCTCATATTAGACGACTTACGTTTATTTCGGTACATTTGTGGCTTACTCTGTCCTTCCACTAAACATGATCTGACGGTCCTGGTATCTCTCGAAGTGTTATTCATATCGAACGGTTCACATTTGCTTCGGTACTTCGGCCTTCGGGTGATATTACTTGTTCTCAACCCTTTTTCTCCTGAGGTGGTCAACGTCGAAGTTGACCACCGCTACCTTGGCACACTCTAAATAGATCGGACGGTCTTCATTTACTTCGGGACCTCGTATCAGACGGTCTTCGTCTTTACTTATCCTATCCTTCCACTTAACTTGATCCAATGGTCAATGTGGATTACGGATCCATAACTTGTGAGTGGTTTAATTCGTCGCCCAAACTTCAAAATTGAAGTTGTGTGATTGTTGGTGAGTCAACCATAATCGTTGATCTTTGAATCGACGAGATATGACGATCTAGAATAATTGAGGGATTGGAAATAAAATATAGTTTAATTCTCCTTTTGTGCTCCATAATCAATCCCTGTTGTCGATCTAGTGCTTGTGTATCCAACAGTCTTGATTTGATCTGATCGTTGTCTAGTCCTCCAACGATCCTTCTCTTGTAATCTGACGGTCTAAACTAATTGTGGGATTGGGAATAACATGTTGTTTAATTCTCATTTTTCTCTCCACAATCCATCCCTGTCGTTGATCTGGAACTTTCCCTTATGAGTTTCATGTGCATCATCTCTTCTGAGATTCTGATCTTCAGTCGCTAACCCTCTTGAGCTTTTTATTCTCTGCATACTATCATACTACATATATTTATTTGACATGAACTCTGCATATTGTTATACTATTTGACATCAATGACAACACATTAATGACACTATGTCCAATAATATCCCCTTTGTCATTGATGGCAACACACCAACTTCCTACACAATCTCCCCCTATGATGATACTTCTCTCCTCTGAAGTTCCTCTCCCCCTTTGATATCAATGGAAAAGGATTTGTCCTCATATTATCTGTCTGTATATATGCTACTAATCAATATTTGAACTCTGATAACTCCCCCTACAATCATGCTTTGGGTTCCATAACTGAATAACTCCCCCTGTCAGTCTGCTCTCTCTGCTTCTAACTTCTCTTCCCCTTTGTTTATGAAGGGTCAATTCTTCTTGACAAGACCTCTCCCCCTATCATTTCTACAGGATGTCATTTATACCACTATATACATTCTACTGCTTCCACTTCGGATATTGTTGTCCTATTGGAACATTGAGTAACTGAAGCTTATACTTTTCAAACCACCTTTCGACATGTCCATTGCTTCTCATCGATCTCTAACCAGATGTATCCATATTTATTCAATATGCTTCTTTAATGTACACTGCTCTTAAAGTCATCTGATAGACTTTATACTTTGGTTGCCAAGTGACTTGGCTTGCTGATATAGTGCCGTCTATTCAACTAGAATTGATCTAGTTATCCAACCAACTCAGGCACACATCGACCAACCCATACATCTTTTGGATTTTCTCTGTCAAAACCACTATCTCTGAAATTTGGATTTCTAGTCTTTTCATTTTTAGATTTGTACTTAATTTATTTTCATCATAACCTCATTGTTGCAGAATTTTCCATTCATTCCATTTCTTGCTCACATAGTAACTTCTATTTAGGGTTTTGTCCACTTGTAACCATTATGAGACCAATACATAACCTGCATTGTTCCTGGGCAGATAAAGACCTGCAATAAACTATGGCAGATCCTGCATAGAGTTATATCATCAAACCATGATGCTTTCGATGATCCTATTCGTTTTTATGTGCTTCAATGCTCATAGGAGCATCAACAGGAATGAATTTTAGCTCTTCCCTAAATTCTCCTTCCCTTCTTTGTTTTTAATTTTTCTTTGAGAAGGAGTTTCAGTGTACCATTAGAATAGGATTGAAAAAATTCTGAGATAATCATCACTCAAATCTTCTTGTTGTTCTGCTGTTGAAGATTCATCATCAATGTCACTATTATGTGCACCAGAAGCTCTTTTGTTCTTGTCTTGAGAATATTCCTCTATTAATTTCATTATATTGGGTAATGGATAATATTCTTGTATGACATTATCAAGTTTTGGATTTGTGTCAGATTTTTCTTTAGGAGTTTTCATATCTTGAGTTTGATCTACTTTGTATGCATAGCCTTGATTATTATATTCCTTATTAGAATTTTTACCCACCAATCTCCTATTATTAACTTCATTAATTTCAGGAGCAATATTTTCATCATCTTTCTTGTTTGGTACTTCAAATTTTATTTTCCATGTCTTCTTATTATGTTTGTTAGGGTTTCCTATTTTTATTTATTGCATTTGTAATATACATTATTTGGTTTTATGACCATAGTTGTTGCATTTCTTACATTCAATATTGAAGTTTTGCAAAGGAGTAAATGAGTTGTAGTTTCTCTTCTTTGTATTGTACCTATTCTTCTTATACCTATGGACATTTCTATTATTGTATTGTTCATAAGCTTTGCATGTCCAAAATTATTTCAAGAGTAACAGTATCCAATGAATAGATATTTATTAAGGGGATTCCTTCTGGTGATTGTATTCTTCCTGTCATTTATTACTTTAGTAGGAATGTTGATTTATTTTTATGTGGAACAGTGTTCAATGGTATCATATTTGCCTTATTATATTCTCTTCTTAAGGGTCCCTTTAGAGAATCTGCATAACTAATTGGTCTTTTGACAGATCCTTGTGATTTAGAAGTTGAGTCTTGGGTGTATCCCAAACCAGTCTTGTTGTTTGGTGACCTTTGGCTACTGAAAATTTCATCCAAAATCTTTGAAATACTTCCAAAGTTTGATCTCTTCTTTTCTTTCTCAAGTTCACTTTTTAGCAGCTTGATCTTAGATTCTAGTTTCTCACATGTTTGTTTTTTATTACTAAGTTGTTTTAAAATGATTTCTTGATTTTTATTAGATTCCAAGAGATGGGACTTCAAATCACTAATGGTATGTTCTGACTCCTTGAGGGTTTTGGAAACTTCCCTCTCTCTTGATTTAGTAGCTTCTTTAATCTCTAGAAGCTCTCTTCTTAGTACCATGTTTTAGTTTTTAGTTTTTCCTAGTTCTTCAATTACACGAAGGATTTATTCTTCGAAGTTCCATTCTTTTTCATCATCTGAATGTTTATCATCTTGAGTTTTCATTCCCATAAACAGAAGCTCTGAATCTTTATCGTCACTCATGTATGAAGAGTTCATATCTTCTTTAGAGTAGAAGTTTTTCTTTTTCTTATAAAATTTCTTCTTGTATTGGTTTTCTTGGTCGTAAACTTCTTCATCATTTTCCTCATGTATGGGATAGGGACACTTATTGGCAAAGTGTCCAATTTTTCCATAGTTAAAACATTTTAAAGGAATCTTCCCTTTGTATTTCCTTGTCCCTTTGTTGAGTTTCTTTATGAAGTTGGCAGATTCCTCATCAGATATATCTGATAACTCATCATTGGTTTTTTTCTCCTGCCTCATTTCATATGCCTTAAAGGTTGTTTCCTTTTTTGATGATTTATCATTCCTTGTTCTCATTTCATATGTTGTAAAAACTCCATGGAGTTGATCAACTGTGAGTGTGTCAAGATCAGACCTATCTTCAATTGTAGAGATCTTGGCATCATATCTCATAGGTAATGACCTTAGTATTTTTTGCACAATAGGTTTATCTTCAAGTTCTTCTCCTACTGCTCTGATTGAATTGACTACTTCATATACACTATGAAAGTATTCAGCAATGGTTTCTTCTTATTTCATTTTTAGATTTTCAAACTGAGTTCTATAGGTCTGTAGTTTGGCTTCCTTGACTTTTTCATCTCCTTCATATACAACCTCCAACTTGTCCTGGGTTTCTTTGGCTGATTTACAATGCATAACCTTCACACATATAGAATTAGTCAACTCTCCGAGAATTCCATTGACTGCTCTTGAGTTTTCATTACAGATTTTCTTTCCTGCAGCGTATGTGGGTGGAGTAGTTGGTGCAATGTAACCATCTTCAACAGATTGCCAGATATCAAAACCAAGAGCCAACAAGAAGTTTTTCATTCTTACCTTCCATAGAGCATAGCCTCCTCCATTGAATAATGGTGCTTTGTTGTTATACATTCTCTCTTGTTGATCCATCTTCAGTATCTACCTTTCAGTGGTTAGACTGTGTTGAAGGTACCTTCTCTAATACCAATTGTTGGAATACTAAGAGGGGGGGGTGAATCAGTATTACCCTTTTTGACAATTAGTAGTTACTTTTTATATTTTATTGATTACCACAATGAATCAACAATTAATTGTATGCAAAATCAATTATATAAATATATTTAACATCAATTACAAGGTTTATATATCGAAGAGTGAAGGACACCAATCCTCTTTAGAGCACCAACTCTAGCAGACACCAATCCCCTTCTTCAGGGAACCAACCCTAGGAAGCACCAACTCCCTCGTCTTTAGGGCACCAACCATAGGAAGCACCAACTCCCTTGTATTTAGGGCACCAACCATAGGAAGCTCCAACTCCCTTGTATTTAGGGCACCAACCCTAGGAAGCTCCAACTCCCTTATCTTTTACAATTTGCTTAGTAAGGATATGAATCCTTCCATGCTCCTCCCTTCCACCCTCACTTCATAAGAACCAGTAGTTCTTCTTCTTGGACTCTGCTTCTATTTTGATCTTCTTATCTGGACTGAAGAGACACCTTCTTCTCACCACTCTTTCTCGTTTATATATTCTTCCAACTGGTGTGAGCTATGAAAGATTTTCTCCCTTTGTTTGGACCATCACACCCCTTCATTAATAATAATATTGTTTGTTTATATTTATCCTAATATTATCGAGAAGCCCTTTAAATTTCATGTAAATTCTTTTCATTAATCAATCACAAGTATGGATCGATTTCATTTAACTTAGTTCCGTAACTCTACAAATATTGCAGAAACCGAGTTCTGCAGAAGCACTTCCTTCAAACCATTTTCATATGACCACAGGTGGTGACCAGGCGCTAGGCCAAGAGAGTGCTTGATCACTTAATAAAATCAATGGTCACGTTTTTACTTTCCATGAAGAGATGGATGATTCTTGTTTACTTTGGGAATTCGGGACTTCGTCCTTCGCGACTTCCAGTCTCTTTACAAATCTCCCAAATAACAGATGCATGTCCATAATCTTCAACAGTTGAGAATGCTCCCGAAGTGCTCTTCATATCGGATGACTTATGTCCACTTCGGGACTTCGGGACTTAGGGAATTTGCTAGTGGTGAAACTCCCGAAGTAAAAACTCTCGGAGTGATGTAACTTGCTGACGTCACTTGCTGACGTGGCACTTCATGAGTGGTTGTCACATGTCATCTGAATTTGTGGCTTATGTATGCTTAAATTACATATGGGACCTTGACACTAGTCATCAGCTGATTACGCTACGTGTCCTTGCTGACTTCATCATTGATGACATGGGCTCTCAATGTGAGTGATACGTGTCTTATCCTCGTGACTTCGGAATTTCAGCCTTCGAGACTTCGGGTAATTCAATTTCTCCACTTCCCAATTCTCCTGAAGTGAGATTCCTCGAATTGTAAACCTCGAGTAACTTGACTTCATCCAATGGTCATTCTTTAACCTGAAAAGGCTTAACATGATCCAACGGTTGTCGTGAATTCAGCTATTCAAGATTTTGGGCATTTGGCCTTGCTTATCCTATCCTTTTACTTTCTTCGATCTAACGGTCAGGATATATTCCAAAGTGTTTCCTCAGATTAGACAGCTTACATTTATTTCGGGACATTTGCGGTTTACTCTCTCCTTCCACTAAACATGATCTGACGGTCCTGGTATCTCTTGAATTGTTCTTCATATCAGACAATTCACATTTGCTTCGGTACTTCGGCCTTCAGGTGATCTTACTTGTTCTCAACCCTTTTTCTCCTGAAGTGGTCAGCATTGAAGTTGACCACTATTACCTTGGCGCACTCTGAATAGATCAGGCGGTCTTCATTTACTTCGGGACTTCGTATCGGACGGTCTTCGTATTTAATTATCCTATTGTTCCACTTAACTTGATCCAACGGTCAATGTGGATTGTGGAACCATAACTTGTGAGTGGTTTAATTCGTCACCCAAACTCCACAATTGAAGTTGTGCAATTTTTGGTGAGTCAACCACAGTCGTTGATCTTTGAATCGATGAGATCTGACGATCTATAATAATTATGGGATTGTAAATAACATATAGTTTAATTCTCCTTTTGCACTCCGCAATCAATCCCTGATGTTGATCTGGCGCTTGCATATCCAACGGTCCTGATTTGATCTGATCGTTGGCTAGTCCTCCGATGATCCTTCTCTTGTAATCTGATGGTCTAAACTAATTGCGGGATTTGGAATAACATGTTGTTTAATTCTCCTTTTTCTCTCCACAATCCATCCATGTCATTGATCTGGTGCTTTCCCTTATGATTTTCATGTGTGTCATCTCTTCTGAGCTTCTGATCTTCAGTCGCTAACCTTCCTAAGCTTTTTAATCTCTGCGTACTATCATACTGCATATATTTATTTGACATGAATTATGCATACTGTTATATTGTTGGACATCAATGACAACACATTAATGACACTATGTCCAACAATCACAACTCTAAGTTTACTTACCCTGGTCAATAATTTAATTGAGGTAAATTAAGGTATATAGTTTACCCATCATGGACATCAACATAGCCTAGTCCTTTATTTCATCAAATCTCTAAATGAAAATTCCATTTATATCTTGTTGAGTAGTTGCTTGTAAATAATTTTCCTTTATTTTGACATCTATCATGTCTACAACAGTTTGCAACTTCTTTAACCGTGTTAGAAAATGAAAGAGAAACATCATTAGTTGTCCTTTATATGCATGAAAATGTCTCAAACTAGGATTTTCCCTCATGATCTTTTCCTTCCCCGGTGTGATTGGATTTTGGAGTTTAGTTTGGTTCACCATCACTAGATTATCTAGTTCTACATGGTATGGAGAAACTTCTATGCCATCAACACCAATAGGCATCCCATTTAAATTACCTTGCTCGTCATCATTAGGCATCACAACTTGCAACATTTATTGATCATCATGTCTTTTGTTTTGCATGAATAGCTTTCCCAGGTGATACATTTTGCTTATTTTTCATAGAAACAAGTTGAGTGTTGAAGACCCTGTAGTGATATATGCTCTCCACCACCGGTGGTAATCTTCAATGTAGAGATGGAAATAACAGAGAGCAATGGTGATCTCAGCATATGTGACAAGTGGGATAAAAAAATAATATTCAAAAGAACCCAAGGATGTTGTAGAGTTGATTCAGCCATATAAAAGTCAGGATGAAAAACAACAATATGCCACAATGAGTACGAAGAAAACGGGTTGCATGTACCAAGCCTGTTCTCGAATTTTCCTGGGAATTTTGTTTGTTTTCATTGGATCTTCAATTGGGGGTTTCTTGTAGCCAAAGAAATTTTCAATAAAAACAAAGGGCATGGAAATTTCAAACCATAAAAATACTATAGCCATCATGGTCCCAAAAGATACATCATCGAAGATTTCTCACCTCGTGTTAATGCATTTAATACAAAGAAAATGCATAAAAGAATTCCACGAAACATGAAAGCGATGTTTAGTGTGTTTTTCTTCCATTCTGCGCCCTTGAACATCTTATATAGCTAGGTAGAAGAGTAGCCAGTGAACAACCCATGAACACCCACAATAGAACTATAGAATCATTAATAACGTAATTATAATAATTTTTCTTCAAATGTTATATCAATGTAGAATTATTATCCAATAATGAGCAGTAATAAATAAACAATCACACACATACACAGTACACCAGTGTTTTACGTGGAAACCCAAATCAGGAGAAAACCACGAAATG
>ML803832.1:76524-99673 GCA_009831015.1 Picea engelmannii | reverse complement strand
TTAACATAATCTTTGCAATGCACAATATGTTCTCATCGTTTCATGACCTACAAAATACAATAAGAAAAAATAGAATTATTTTCTCTATAAAGAAGGTTTCACATGCCAATAATTTGGTACATTGTGGTTTACATATTAGAATCACGATATCCATATTTACATTCTTACCATTTTACTATTGTGTACAAACACAAAATGATCAAAATATTCGCATAGCTCCAATTGTTCTCGGACTTCAATTAGTGTCGAATTCTCCTCCATTGATAATGTTCTAAAGAATTCACCATTTTTCAGAACATCAAGTGAAATTATTGGAGAATGCATTCCATCATCGTCATTATGTTCCTTTCGAATCCAAACCCATTTCCACATTTGTCGAACATGTATCCACCTACAGAGATGTATAATATATGTCTTGAAATCTAATACTTGAAAGAATCAAATGAAAATACTTTGTATCATCGTATATTTGTTACATTCATAAGAAACTCCCTCTTTTCCTCTTATAACCCCTAAAAATGAAGAAGCATGATACAATTAAAAATAAAGAATATTGAAATGACTTACTTGAAAGATATGTTGTCTTGACTCAATATGCACTCTATTTCTTCTCCACTTTGGTCGTGTACTCTTCTATCCCACCCAGTGAAAAACAAAATTGTAAATAGTTCATTTGAAGGATTTGAGGTAGCATACATTTTACCAATTTGCTTAATTAATTACTCCTTTGCAAAAACACGAATAAACATAGAGAATGGCGTGAAAATTCCACTACACACATAAATGCCACCATTTTCTTTCATTTCAATTTGTATTTCTAAAAATAACTTGTAATGAAAAGAACTTATAGAAGAATCACCGATAGTTGGCCATTCCAATAAGCTAAGGGAAGGTAAAGGGATCTCTTTGTGATATCCACACAATCCAATCATTTTCGAAAGAATGTATTCATATTTGTAAAAGAATATACCTTCCTTCGTTAACCATGTAGGATCCTTACTGGCATAGAGTAGTTCTCCTATTTTTGAATAAACATGTTTGAAAACAATTGTTATGCATTCAGTTGGTTCCTATTCCTTCCAATTTGATATGCATAAATTTGGGATAAATGTAATATCCATGTTACGATAAAAGAAAACTAAAGAGATGTTGAAATCTTAGAAGCTTTAAATAAAAACCAACCTTGACAAACTATGATATCCAAATTGGTTACACATACTCACAATTACAATCAATTTTGGGAAAATTTGGCTGAAAAAAATTATCTTTTCACATCTCTCTATAGTCCTAGAAATATGCCACTTGAATCTTTCTCACTTTTTTTCCTTCATTACTCATCCTAAATCCTTTTACCAAACCTTTCCATTGGATGTTAATGCCTTGAAAAAGCTTTTTTTTATTGCATGGCTTCCAGTTGTTGATGTTTCATTGTTACCCATGACCTAATAGATAATGGCATTGAAACCCATTTTCCTTGATCATCAATTTTGTTGTATAACATAATTGATTTCAACTCACTCTTGGGACGTCATTGAGCTATTGAATTCTACAACATACAAATGAAACAAAGAAAGTTAAGTAGTATGCTCTTCTATAAAAAACAAAAATGAAAGTTGAGAGGAATTCCTTCCCAATATATGAGGGTCTCTTAGTGGGAAAATCCTTGAAAGATCAAGGGAAAGCAAGGTTATCCATCACTAAAGGTGCATAACTATGGCTTCCATTGTTGGTATTGAAAGAAAGGGTAGAGAACCATCCAAAACAATCTAATATGCTATGTAAATAAGGTGTCATTGAAGGAACACGGTTCCCCTAGCATGGGAGAGATGTTAGAACTTAAGAAATTGCATCACTCACATTTATCGTCTCATGTAGAATTTCATGGCTAGATGTGAATGAAATTTCCAATGGATAAAGATGTTGGTATGATTGCAATTTTGCTTCTTAGTTATGTGTGGGATTCTAATGCAATATGAGATTGATTGGATATGGTGTTATTCTAAATCATTATTAAATTTTGGACTGTAGGGGTTATGATGGTCATGGATTAGAGTCTAGGGGTTACGATGGTTATGGATTAGAGTTTAGGGGTTATGATGTTTGTACTTCTCATGTATAATTTCATGGCTATATGTGAATTAAATTTCCAATATGTAAAGATGTTGGTATGATTACAATTAGTTTTTCTTAGGTACAAGTGAGCTTATATTGAAATATGAGATTGACTAGAATATGTTGTGATTCTAAATCATCATTAAATTTTAGATCCAAGGAGAAAATGAACCATAGTAATGGAGGATAATATGAGGTATAAAGACAAATAATATGAGGTATAAAGACAAATAACGTTCCCTTTGCATGGACATGTTGTTTGAGACCTATAGAGAATGTTAGTGAAAATGGGACCTATAGAGAATGTTAGTGAAAATGGCTTCATGTCAATGGAGCTCCATAAGGATGGTTATATGATATTACTTCATCTTGATTGGTATCGTCTCCAAGGTAAGGAATTAGTATATATACCCCCTTAGTTCCTTATTAAATAATCACTTGTTTCTCATTTCTCATCTTAAGAATAGGTATGTATGCAACCATTTTGGGATCTTTAAGCTCTGTAAGGAGACTAATATCCTTAGTTTTGGACATGTAGATACTAGAAGGAAAGCTACCATGAAAATTTACAAGGAACTATCAGCACTTATGACTATGACGTTATCTATTATTGTCAACTCCATTATTATTATCACTATTATTAAAATTCTTCAAATCTATATTGATACAACAATATAGTACAAGGAGCACATTACAAAAGAAAGGGTGGAAAAAAGGGCATGGCGTCAATTAATTCACATTCATAGTCCCAAAACTACTATTTTTCATGTATTAAAACTAAAATAGACAAGTTGCATAAAGTTGGAATTAACACACACCAACACACACCAAAAAAAAACGTGAAGCAAACTGCTAAGAGAATTTCCTTCGAAAAATATTGAAAGCAATAGATGGGAGAGGCATGGTGTTGAAAGATTTGAATGTTTTGTAAAGGTTACCAAAATATTTAATCACAAATGAGCAAGCGTGGTCTACACCTTGAAGCAAACACAAATTATCCTAGAGATTTACTACTACAAAGGTGTGTTAGGGTAAGCAAACTCCTCAAGGCAATGGAAGTAATGCTTCAAGATCCCTAAGTTGTGCTAACATGAATCAAAATCTAACTTAGCCAAAAATCTCAATCCATGAGCCAACAAATTGAATTCTTTGATCCTATTTCCATCATTTGAGGCCACAAGTAGCTTGCAAAAACCCTCTATACATTAGTTTCGCTAAGAGATGCCAAATATGGAAACACTTTACTGATAGATGAAAAGCACAATACCACCACCATAGATCAAATATTGCACAAAGGCTCATATGCGATGCGCTAGAAGCACTTGAAATTGCATCTTGATTACACCACAACCTGCTCTTTTATCCTACTTGTCATTGGCATGGTATTCTCCTTATGTTGGTGAAACTCTAATAGGATTTGGGGTAGGGATTGTGTAGGTGAGAGGGGGGAAGAGATCCTCCTCTGACCAAATCTATAAATTGCAAAGAAAAAAGAAAAAAGGAGATAAAAACATTAGCCATTAAATGGACATAACCACCCAACCAAAAGACTTGCAGTTGGAGAATAGTTTTTTGAGCCCAAGATTAAAAAAATGATAGAGGGTAAACAATATGTTTCTATATCAAACCCAAGCAAATAGACTTACAAAAATAGAGTGGAGTAGTATGTGCCTATGAAAAACAAACTTAAGGAAAACGGGGAAACATAGAGAGGGAGTTCGGAGTGTTACCAAAAGAGTGGCTTCCTCCTTGTTACCAAATGCACCTAAAGCTCAAAGAAGAAACAAGAAACCAAATCGTAGCTTCCTCCTTACTACCAAAACCATCCATAATACTAGAAGGGAACATTGATAAAGATTTGCTACACAATTAGCTTTGTTGAGAAGGGTTGGGCCATTTGTGGCTTTGAAATAGAGTTTTCATATTAGATCCATTCGAATGCCATGTGATCAGGAGAGAAAAAACAACAAACCTACTACCAAACCCTTCCCTCCCTACTCCAAACCCACTCGAAGCTCAAGATAGTCTTTGATAGCACGATGGTTTTTGGATTTCAAAGGAATAAATTTCTTAAAACATCATTTAACGTGGAATATATTTATTGAGAACATGAAAAGATAAGGATATTTTGATGAGACAACAATAATATTATTTTATTATAGAAGTGGGAAAGGACAAAGTACTCATAGTATTACAATGGTTAACTATGTTTTCCATCCACCATTTAGAATGTGACAACTCATCAACTTTAACTCAAACAATGCCAAGTCATCCCCAGGGGATGATGTCACCTTTTGAATTGTGATTGCCTCTGATAAAGATAATTTTCATAGTACATTTTTTGTTTTGTTGCCTATTTTAGACCTCAAAATTCCCTTAATTTGAAATGTCTATAGTTGTGACATTGTCCACATCTAAAAGGTATACCTTCATAATAAAGTGTTAATTGATATCTAATTGTACCTCTCTCAATAACCAATTCCTTTGTCATGCCTTTGCTAGTTTCTACACCCACTAATCTTCTGGTCATCCCAGAGTATCAAGTACCCCTAAAAGATAAAACAACTTCATAATATGAACCAAAGGAGTGTTATAAATAAAGAGATGTGCTCATTTTTCCATAGACAATATAGCAATATTGTCACCCAACAATAGGTCGAAGCCACCCTCGAGCACCTTAACCTTGACAGATAGAATAATTCTAGAAGAAAACCATTAGAACCAATAGCCAACCAAGGTAGCATACTTCTCTCCAAAGCTAGAGCACCAAGAAGAGAGTCCAAACCATAACCAAGGAAAAAAGCACAAACCATAACCAAATACCAAAATCCCAGTTGCAGTAGCTGCAGTTGCACTCCAAAACTTGTGCACCACTAGTCTGTGTGAGTTGTGAGAGTGTGTGTCAAATGAACTCTAGCGCCCTCTTATTTATAGTCTTCTAAGTGACCTAACCGGGCTGACTTGTACTTCTAGAGGATGATAATTTAATATAAATTACTATCTTGAGTTGACTTGCCTTCTAGGGTTTCTACACATCTGTTTAGGGTTTCTCTTGCTTCCCGGAATATTCTAGTCTCGTAAAAGGTTACATGTAGAAGTTAATACCTCCCGCAACTACCATAATATCAACACTCCCTCCTAGATAGGTAGGTATTAAAAGAAATGGTCTTGAGCACAAACATGCCATTCAATGGGTAGCATCATCATAGACAAACAGTCTATCTCATGATCACGTAGATCAAATCATGAGCAACATCATCACTATCAGTATAATATGATAGCATCAACTGCATCATCTCTCAAAGCCATACTACATCTGAGTAATTGGGCATGATGTTGAATAAGTCACTCACTCCACAAAGTCATATAAGGACCATTCTTCTAATCCAGACATACGTCCTAGAAGAATGATTTTCCCAATAGATTCTAAAAACCACACCATGGGCTATAGAGACCATCCTACAGGAATATCAATCTCGGACTATTTTCTAATCAGGTCATATGTACCATAGAGATTCATCTCTACCTATATGCCTTAGAAAATATCGGTCCTAAACCATTTTCCTAATCGAGCCACAATCTGTGCCTTAGGAAAATACCAGTCCATGATACATCAACAAAATGTCAACCTGGACCATTCTCCACAGAGAGAATGTATGTCCACCAACAATCTATTTTGTCTGGACCATTCTCCACTTGGATAATGTTTGTCCACCAACACACTGACTATCCATCTATCTGGCAATCAACTCCAACACTAGTGGTAGTCTCCATGGCACTCAGATAGTAGCATATTGCTACTATAATGCCATCCAATAGAACACAAGTGTGTCTATCCATAGTGGTATACAACTATTATCCAGTGATACACAACCACTCCTAGTAGCACACGACTACTAACTAGTGATACACAGTCCCTACCCATGGATCACATCCACCACAGTAGCATACAACTATTGTATAGAGACATATAGTCTCCACAACAATCATATCATCAGATATCAACTTGCATAAACAATATCATGATAAAAACTTATTCATATGGGCCATTCTTCCACTCACATCTGTGATACCTGAAAGATAATCTTCCCTCAGAAAGTAAAACATCAGCCATGGGCCATCTGGACTATTCTTCCCAAGCATAGAAGAATAATTGTCCCTGATTTTTTAGCCTGGACCATTCACCTAACTGGGCCATTCCTCTGGAACTATTCATAGTGAAACCTGGAGAGAATGAGTCTACCCTAGGGATTGTCTGTCCCTAATTGTTGAACCTCGACCATTCACCTAATTGGGCCATTCCTCCGACACTGATCATAGTGCAACCTAGAGAGAATTAGTTTTCCCTAGGGAATGATTGTTCAGACCATTTCCTATGGAAACGACTATCCTGCACCAACCTCCTATAATGGACCATTCTTTGAAACTTCTCACAACTATGAACTTTGAAAGAATGACTGCCCGGAGAGGTGGACCATTCTGCTTGACCACTACTTAGAGTGACTTCCAAGAAGAATGATTGTCCTAGACCATTCCCCCACAATGGCCACAAGGGAAATCATTGTCTATTGTACATAAGAAATCTATCAAACCATTTTCATTATGAAAATAATTGCCCGATCTAAACCATTTTTCGAACTGGAAAATGCCCGTCCATTAGAAATCTTGGGCCACTTTTCGGACTGGAAGGTCACTGCCCAACCTGGACCATTTTCCAAACTGGAAGATGACTGCCCATATATCAATAACATATCAATACTCCCTCCCAACCTGGGAGTAATCACTTCCTTTTCCAACAAGAAAGTCATCTCCACGAGCACCAGTTTGTCCCTTAAGTGCGCAAACTTTCATCTTGGACATGCTTTACCAAAATATCTACTATCTGCTCATTTGTGGAGATATACTGGAGAACCACTTCTCCCCTCTAGACTTTATTATAGAGAAAGAAATACTTGATCTCAATGTGCTTCGACCTATCATGGAACACCAGGTTCTCTGAAAGCTTCATACAACTTTGATTATCACAATATATCACGGTCAAATCCAACACCTGATCAAATAGTCCATAAACCAGCTTACGGAGCCACACTGCTTTCGTACAAGAATTACAAGATGCAATATACTTTTCTTCTCTAGTGTTGTGTGCAACAAACTTTTGTTTCTTTCTGGCCCATAACATCATGGAAAATCTTAAACTGAAACATATCCAAGAAGCACTTCTTCTGTCAACTGCACTCCTCGCCCAATCTGAATCGATAAATCCATGCAGTTGTATATCATAACTCAAACGTCCCACACAGAAAATATCTGACTGAGTATTCTCCAAATACATTAAGGAGCCAATCAATTGTCGATACAGATATGGCTCTATTGGATCAGAGTCTCTCAACTTCTTCAAATTTGTCATCATGGGAGCTTCCCATGGATTTGCAATCCATCATCCTGGACTTCTGAAGAATCATTTCAACACACTTCCTCTGTCATAGGAAGTTTTCACCACACTTTTGTTGTACACCAGGTTGCTTTAATCCACACAAGGTCGTCTTCTATCTTCATACACATGTCTCTTTCTGGTATACCTCAAAACCTTTAGGTTATTCTATATGCTTCTCCTTCAATTACTCTATTGAGAAGAACAATGTTTACATCCATCTGATGTAAACTCCAACCCATGGATACTACAGGATATATAATGGCTCAGATAGAGGTATGTGTGGTTATTGGAACAAGTTGTCATCATATTCTTCTCCCTCCTTCTGGGAGACCCCTCTAGCCCTGAGTCTCACCTTATATCTATCAATGCTTAAGTCTTTTTCACAATTTCTCACCTACATTGTTCTTCATCACGGCTTCCTTCCATTCCTTCTACTTGATTGTCTCTAGTGGGTTCAAACTGGTTCAATTGGTTGTTCTGGCTTTTCTTTCTTTCTTGGAATCTTCATGTTCTTCCTCATGTTTCTCTTTAATGTTGGAGTCCATGGAATCTTCTATAGATTCCACGCCCTTCCTAAAGGTTTTGAATTGTTCCTTTCGCCATAGGAACGTAAATGTAGATGGACAACCAGGAATATTCAAGGCTTCTTTTCGGACAATACTTCTTCTATAGTCAAGTTGAACACGTGCTACTTATCATGGTTGCTACTTCCAATGAAGAACATGGACAGGTACTTCATAGTATTCATGGATTCTTCAATGGATCGTATTATTGGGGATTAGTTCCATTCTAATCCCAGCTTCATGCTCGAATGAGCAATATACATGCTCTTCTTTTGGAATTTTGTAATCACCTCCCTCAAACTAAGAGAGTCCATGCTTTTGTTTACATCCTTCTTTCTTTTTGCAAAGTGTCACAAGTTTGTTCTAGTTTCCTCTTGATTACTGACTTCTTTCTGAGTCTCTTCAAGTTTGTTTCTATCTGTTTTGATTGTTGCCCATCTAGTAGTTGTTGCGAGCATTGTGTCATCCTTATAAACTTCTTCTATGACAGCCTCTACAAAGATTGTTCATCAAACATATTTCACATGGGTACCTGCCCAGAACAAGAACAACAAGAGCAAATAAGAAATATCTCTCTAGAGGAAATTGTAGTTCATCTTGCAAACAAGCACAATAGGCATCTATATCAATTGTATTCATATGCAGTCAAGTATTCACTGCACCTAACAATAATAGAACCTTTCAAATACTATTTTTGTAATGTAGCAACTATCACCCTTGATATATACAAATTTGAAGCTTAAAAATTTAATCAAACCTGGAACCTGAAGCGTCACTTGCTATGGAGGGTGTGTTTGTTCTTCTAAATGCACTTTGAAGTCTTGTAGTATTGTCCAGCTTGTCTTCCAATGTGAAACTAGATACCATCTTGACAAGAAGAGATTAGAAACTAAATTGAAAGATTCAATGATTAGAACAAGCTAGAAACTCTAGAATTTCAACTTTGACCACAAAATCAATTTGACCAAAAGTCAACTTTTGACTTTGACTTTGACCAATGAAACTTTAACCAAAAATTCAAACCCAAAGTTTTTTCTAGCTAAGGGTACTAGGAGGTGTGCTAGGATAGGTATTACGGTGCACTAGGATGTCAAGGAATTAGGTCAAATGCTTCACTAGAAGTGCTCGAACACAAGGGTTAGGGTTTGTTGCAGCAACATAAATAGGAAAACTAGCTGGAGTTGTAATTGGTGCCATAACGAGCTTAAAAAATAACTTCTCAATCTATCTTCCAGTGGTTAGACTGTCTAAAGATAGTGTGGGCCCATAACCTGTTAGAAATAAAGAGATGTGCTCATTTTTCCATAGACAATATATCAATATTGTCACCCAACCATAGGCCGAAGCCACCCCTGAGCACCTTAACCTTGACAGATAGAATAATTCCAGAAGCAAACCCTTAGAACCAATAACCAACCAAGGTAGCATACTTCTCTCCAAATCTAGTGCACCAAGCAGAGAGTCCAAACCATAACCAAAGACCAAAATATTAGTTGTAGTAGTTGGAGTTGCACTCCAAAATTTGTGCACCACTAGTTTGTGTGAGTTGTGAGAGTGTGTGTCAAATGAACTCTAGTGCCCTCTTATTTATAGTCTTCCAAGTGACCTAACTAGGCCGACTTGTACTTCTGGAGGATAATAATTTAATATAAATTATTATCTTGAGTTGACTTGCCTTCTAGGGTTTCTACACATTTGTTTAGGGTTTCTCTTGCTTCCCTGAATATTCTAGTCTTGTTGAAGGTTACACATAGAAGTTAATACCTCTTGTAGCTACCGTAATATCAACAAGGAGTTTCCTATTTATGCAAATACATCCTCCAACCATAAAACAATAGGTAGCCTCAGTATTTGAACCTAGACTTGAAGTATGTTTTGTCCAGCCATTCGAGCATCAAAATCAACATGGAACTTCATCAAGAAAATATTTTAGGAACCCCATTTCCACTTACTTTACAAGACTTTAGTTACCTCTCCAACCGAATTAAAAACCCAAATTATCCATCACTTTTCCAAGATCATTATGCATAGTACATAACCCACCAAAGGTTCAAAATTTAACCCCATCCAATGCTTTAATCACTTGTGAGACATTTTATATCTTAAAAAATGACCAATTATAGCCTTCTCTTCCAATTCCACTACATTATTTAAGCTAGTTTTTGAACCCAAACTTATGCTTACTAACTCGAGGATTTTTTTGATGAAATTCCTCCTCTCTCTTTTTTTTTCTATTATCCTTCCAATGAGGATTTCATCTCTCTACTTCCATGGTTGTTGAACCACTCATTCGACTAATGTCCAAGTGTTTGCCAATAAACCCTGTCTTCTATCAATCGTTTTCATTCTGGGCCAAGTTGCAAATATGTAATTCCAAATATCCATAGATAAATGCCAGGGGAATAAATGATCTATCACCATCATTCACTTGATTAATGGCTCCATCTTTGTCAATGCTAGGGACAATCTATTGGACATCTATCGAATCTAAGACATGGTACATTTCAAATGGGATAAGAAATGCATCACTAAGGTCCTCATGAATCTATCCATCTTTATCATTTACCCTCATCTCTAACCACAGTCTACCTTGGGTACCACCTATGTGTAAACCCCAAGCCAGCTCTCCCAAAATGTCTAGTGTGTCCTTCTCGAGTGTGAGCAACCCCTCCAATCTCCTCCTCAATTGAATGCCATGTAGACCAAATCAACGTGTTTCCAAGATTTGTTGACCCTCATTCGAATCAGCTGAATAGTCATCTCCTTCATCCTCCATCGCCCCCATGCATGCCTTAACAACTTAGCCCCCATCCTTATCAAACAAATTCAAAAATGTGTTGATCAAACTCTTGCTCAAACATTAGATGCACCTTCAATCTTCCAAATGGCTCCCAACTTATCCTGTAACTAGATAGTTATATAGCTCGGGTGTTGCCACAATATATTATGATGGCCACATGGTTTTGTTATTTCCTATCAGAAAGGTATTGACAGAATAACTAGCCAACTTTGTACTAATTATTCTTTGTCAATATTTGATGGTGTGGGTACAACGATTGACACGGTAGTGCACTTGTAACATTCCCCAAGCTTAATCGAGGAACATTACCATGAAGAATTACACATAGAATAAATATGTATTCTACTAACATATCATGTAACTTACCAGCTACACGAATGACATAGATTTAACTATGTTTGATACCATAAATTCAAATGCATCTACAACATACTAAAATCACATGAATACAACTAATAAACTCATCACATCATATGATTCATTCTCAAACACAGAGTAAAACATACAGCAGTTAACTCATAAAGTAACTCATAAAAATGAATAAACACTTGGCTTTTTAAAATAGTTGCTAGGGACAGATGTTCCACCCAACCATAGACTTCTTGTTCCAAATTTCAATAGCAAATCACACCAGAGCTAAGGCTGGGAATCCACAAAAGAGGGTGTCTCTCACAGTCCACTCACAGCTCAGATATCTCTCAACCCACTAGCATTCTCTGACAACTCTCTTGATTTCCACCAGCTCTCTTCCTCTCGACTTGCCCAACCCAATGAATGTACCCCTTCACTGCTCTCATTCCATCGAGCATCCCATTTGTTTATCAGGGTCTCTCTAGCATAGGTAACCAGGAATCTCACTACTAGGATCTTAAGGGAACTCATTACTAGGAAAAACTACGAGCAAAACAACAGTAGTAACTTGTTATTACAGTGCAACTCATGCAAGAGTTCACTCTTTAGGCTTGACAACCTGTTTCTTCTACAAGCCTGACAACTTACCTCTTCGATCTTCAGCTCCCAAAATGCTCCAGAATTCGTCCTCCATTGTTGTACCAGCTCCAAAGATCTTTTGTTTTTCTCCTCTGCTTGTTGTTCATGCAAAAACATCATTATCTAAAAATTTGCCCCTTTGGCCATATGAATTTCCTTTCCCCCCAAGCCAGTTGACCACTCACTCTCCCCAATGTTGATTCTACTTCCTCCCCATCCTCCCAATAACTATGGAATGTGACTTCTCACACCCACCCTCTTACATGCATTCAATGATTGGGCTCTCATACACTCAAACAAAAAATAAAAGTCTTATTCACAATGATAATAAAATTCAAGAATGTGGGTTTGGATTAATACCCATAAATCATTTCCCCCTGTGGACCCCTATTAGGAACTTTGTTCTCTTGTGGAAAACTTAGCCCCCATCTCTATCTGTGTCCTCCAGTAGCTAGAATCACATTGTATTTATTAAAATTCAGAAATACAATTCACATATTACATCATCCATATCTACATTATGCATTAATTAAACTAGGGATCATAGCAGGGATGTTACATTCACCCTCACATACAATTGTGAACCATCATCAGTGCACAATACTATGTAAAAATACATATACAGTTTACCTCATGATATTCAGGAAACAAAAATATGCAATATGTTTATCCTCCAACAACAGTTCCAACCATAATCTCTTGTTCCTCTCAACCCGCTGATGCAAGGAATGCACCCCCTTCACTGCTCTCAATCCATTGGGCTGCACCATTCTTTTATCAAGGATGTCAGAGAAGGTGAATAGGGATTCCAAGATTTGGTTCTGGAACTCTAGCTTCCCAAAATGGAGTCTTGCATTGTTTTTTAGTTTTTGTTTTCTTCAAAATTGTCAAAATTTTGTGGGTATTCCTCCTGCATGGTTTCCTCGTGCTCCCATGTAGCATCCTAAGGACCATAGCAGGTATGTTGGACCTTTACCAGGTCGATTACTTTTCTCTTGAACACTTTGATTTCCAATCTAGGATGTGCACTAGTTCCACCAGGAAATCTCCTTCCTGCTCCACCTAGATCACAGTCCAATCAATTATGTGGTTAGGGTTGGCACATGTCTCTTTAATAATGACACATGAAACACATTATTGACTCTCATGGATGTAGACAATGTTAACATGTATGAAAGTGGGTCTATCTTCTCTGAGATTTCAAAAGGCCCACGGTATCTTTTTGCAAACTCTGGGAAACAACCCAATCTTAGCGAACTTCTAGTTTTCTCTTTCACTTTTAGAAATACATGTTTGCCCACTTCAAAATCTCTAAAAACTTTGTTCTTATCTGCATAAATTTTTTATTTGTCCTAGACAGGTTTTAAATTCTACCTGATCTTAGTCAATTTCTCTTTCAATTCCTTCAACAATTCTAGCCCAATGACAACTCTATCTATTGGGTTATCCCAATTCATTGGTGTGTTACACTTCCTACCATACAATGCTTTGAATGGTCTCATTTTTAATGAGAACCGATACCCATTATTATAAGTGAATTCAATTAAGTGGATATAATCTTCCCATTTTGATAGTTGGTCCATCACATACATTCTAAGCGTGTCTTCAATTATTATATTGGTCCTCTCTGTTTTCCCATCATATTCTAGGTTTTACGTTGTGCTGAGATTTAAATTTGTCCCAAATCCTTTGAACAAACCCTTCCAAAAATTGATTGTGAACTTTGGATCTCTGTCTAAAACAATTTCCTTGGGAACTCCATGTATGCTAGCAACTTATTTCATGTAGATCTCTAGAATGTTTGTTGTCTTGTGTGTAGTCTTTGTTGGGATAAAACGTGCAACCTTAGTCAATTTATCCACCACTACCATGATGGAATCATGTTGCTTCACTATTCTAGGCAGCTTTGTAATAAAATCCATTGTACAACTTCCCACTTCCACTTAGGAATGGGAAATGGTTGTAGCAGCCCAACTAGATGTCTATGCTCAGATTTTATCTTTTTACACTCTAGGCAAATAGTTATGTAATCAGCCACCTCTTTCTTCATTCATAGCCAAAAGTATTAGCTTCTTACAATTACAATTGATTTATGATATCCTAGGTGCCTAACATATGGCACGTTGTGCATTTCTCTCAGCAGTATATTTTTCAGCTCTCTTGAATTTGGCACATATATTTTCTCTTTGTACATGAGGATTCCATCCTCTTGCAACTCATAATATTTAACTTTCTATTGTAAACTTCCTTGTTGTAATGTTTCTTTTATTTTCAAATAATGTAACTTGATCTAAATTTGTTACTTCTAATATTTTATCTTTTAAATCATATTTGTACTTGCTAATGACTACCATACGCATCTCATGTGTTCTCCTGTTTAGTGCATCAACCACTTGATTGTCTTTGTATTTGATGTGTTTAATTTCAAAGTCATATTCACTAAGAATTCCAATCCATCTAGTTTGTCTGGCACTTAATGTGGGTTGTCCAAACAAATGTTCCAGACCACAGTGGTTTGTCCTTAGCTCAATTTCCTCCCCATGAGGTAATTTCTCCACATTTTTAGCGCATGAATAATGGATGTTAATTCTATATCATGGCTAGCATAATTCCTCTCGTGCTCTTTTAATTTTTTGGACTCATAGCATACCACATGATCCTTTTGAGTGGGGGCTCAACTGAGCCTTAACTTGCATGCATCAGTGCACACCCCAAGATATTTATTTGGATCCGCAATCTTTAGGATTTACGCACTTGTTAATAAGTATTGAAATCTTTCTTCACATTCAGAAGTCCATTCAAATTTCACTCCCTTCGTTTGTAAAGAAGTGATTGGGATTGCAATCTTTTAGAATCCTTTTATGAATCTTCAATAATAACTAGCAAGACCCATGAATGATCTGAGTTTTGTCACATTTTTTGGCATTGACCATCCCCTAATGGCCTCTATCTTCTCAGGATCAACTACTATCCCATCTGTTGAAATAATATGGCCCAAGTAATGAATCTTCTTTTGATAAAATATGCACTTACTTATCTTGGCATACAACTTGTGCTCTCTTAAAAAATTTAGCACCATTCTCAAATGTTTCCCATGTTCCTCTTTTGTGTTTGAATAGATGAGTATATCACCCAAGAACACAATCACAAACTTTTCTAGGTACTCCCTGAACACTTCATTCATCAGGAATATGAAAACTATTGGGGAATTTGATAAGCCAAATGGCACTACCGTAAATTCATAATACATGTATCTTGTTCTAAATATTGTATTGTTGATATCTCCTTCCTTTATCCTCACTTCATGATAACCCGATCTCAATTTGATCTTAGAAAATATTATTGCACCTTTTAGTTGATAAAAAATATCATCAGTCATTGGCAAAGGGTAATTGTTCTTTATGGGGAGCTTATTCAACTGTCTGAAATCCATATGAATGTTCATGTCTATTGGGAAATATTTAACCAACTCATTGATTTTCCTCTTAGTCCCCATGGATAACTAAATTAACCAATATTTCCTATGCTTACTCCTTTGCAAGTGAAACCTTTCAACAATGTTAGGATTTATGTAACTATGGCTAGCTCCATAATCAATTAAATTTGTTATGGGTTGGTTATAAATCTTATCTTCCACTTCAATCATGGGGGACTGATATTCTACTTGCTTGTTGTCCAAAACCGCATTGATCCTTAGCGTGTTTCCTCCCATGTCTTTCACTATTTCAGCCTCCTAAATGTTGTGGGTAGTCCTCATTCTTTCTCCTTTGTGAGGGAAATCCCTATATAAGTGATTTCCCTCACATCCCCAACATTATACACATTGTTTCATTGGCCCTTTCCCAAATGAATCTGCCATCTTCGGTTCATTTTCGATTGATTACCCTTGTCGATTTGCTCATAAGTTGTTCCTGTGAAAGGGTAGATTAAAACCTTTATGCCTTTGATCCCTCTTTCCTTTGATCTTAACATTCCAAGCTTTTTGGAAGACCGGCCTTTTCTTGCTATGCTCGTAAAGATGTTTTGCTCTCCTTACGGTCTCCTCCAAAGTCCAGGGGGTATCGTATTGTATCTTGTCATTGTAGAAGGAGGGTAACCCATTCATAAACCTTTCAATTTTGACCTTCTCATCCTTTATGAATCCCACATACTTCAGCAACTCAAAGAACCTCTTCTCATATTCATCCATTGTCATGCTTCCCAACTTGATTTCAGATAACTCTTTCATATTCTTTTCTTAGTAATGCTCTAACAAATATTTCTCGTGGAAATATCCTTTGAACTACCTCCATGAGACCTTCTTCTCATCAATGTGCTTTGCTTGCTTAATCTGACACCACCATATACTTTCCTTTCCTTGCATGTGGTAGGTTACAATTCTTGTTTCTACCCTCGAGGGATAATCATGCAGTTGGAAATATTTCTTCATTTCCAACAACCATTCTTCAACCTCTTCTCCCTTCTTATGCTCACAATTAAAATGTGGTGGCTTGATTTTCCTATGTTTACCTTGAAAAATGTTTGACTCGGGCCTTCTTCCATGCCTCCTGACAGGAGACACGCTTGGGATGCTCATTGGCCCTAAACTTGCATGAGCTCTCCTAGTGGATTGCTTTGATGAATGATGATGCATGCTCATACTTATTGATTGTCTATCATTCCCATGATCATCCCTTCTGTTATGGGATCTATGTAAGTTTTAAACCTGTGAAGTAAAGCAATATATACCGATTCTAAGAAAAAATATTATTAATTAATGGCTCACACATATAGTACACAGAGATTTACACTGGAAACCCTTAATAGGGAGAAAACCATCCTTCCTTAGTGTTACTTCTCTCAACTCTTCATTACATTAATTTCACCATTCGTAATAAACATACACACAATATTTAAGGTATTTTTCAGTTTCCAAAACCCTAATCCTTTAATGCAAGAATAATTTATAAAACCATTAAAAATAGCAAAAACCGCCCAAAAAAAAATCAGGGTGTTGCCCTAAACGCTCTGCATAACCAAGGGGGGAAATCACCCCCTCTGGGACCCCCATAAGAAATCACCTGGTGCACAGGCCCACAAATACCAACAAGTGATGGGATCATCAAACACAATCGTCAAAACTAATGTGCCCCCCACACACACACACATGCAAAGAATATAACACCTGCCCAACAATTTGGATGTCTCCACCTATCTAGTACTAGATGCTTGCTTTAAGCGAGAGTCCTTGTTGACTTGTCTATGCAACATATTCAGACTATGTATCAGTTCCTATTGAGCTTTCACGATCTTCTCGTTATCCACCCTATAACTCTACACTTCCCTCTCCGAGCTTCTCACAGTCACATGCTCCTCTCTGCCTCTTCTTCCATTGGACTATGTCTCAGCATTTTCCATGTTGACATGTAACCCTCTTTGATTTCCTATTTGTGGTTGTAGGGCCCTTGGGAATCCTTCATGACTGTAGTTATCATACGGGAACCAAACTTCCCTCCTATACCTCTAGCTTCTGCAACAAAATTTATGTCAGACAAAAATATATACATACACAGTTTTGGAAAAAGAATGCATAAATTTTCTACTCTTTAATGCCACCAATCATATTCTTTCGAGTTGACTGTAACTTCTGTCACTTGGATTAATTTTATGGGTTGATATATGGCTTTTCCTCTTCACTACCTTTCCAACAACTATTTGATTTCCCAAATTTGAGCTCTGAGTTGAAAGTTATGGTCAATTGAATAATGCCACTTTACCCCTCTTGTGCACCTTCCTCCCTAGTGAAAAACAATCTCAAATACCAACTTTTTCCACCTACAAAGGTGAATTTGTTAGGAATCATGGAAAAATTTGTATGGGACACTGATAATAATATTGATATTGAATTCACAACAACTCTCAGATTGTCAAACTAATACTTCAGTCAAAATCTGCAGCAATCTGGAAATGAAAACTTTATCCTTTTTGCACTTTCTCCCGACTTAGCAATTTTTTCCTTGATTAAGCATCCCTAAACCAACTCCTTCAGAATTTTGACAAAATCCCTATTAGGTATCTTCATTCCTACATTTTGCACGATCTATCAAAATTTCACCCTTATTCTGACTCCGGGTTGATAGTTATGGCCTGCAAAATTTTTAATCGTTTTCCCATTTTTGACCTTGTATGCTACAAGTGTCTTCTCTCTCATCTTGTACACTTTTAGGTACCTAGATTCCAATTCTATTTCAATGGATATATTCTATGGTCCATAATCTTTTCCCAAACTGCTCCCATGCCCCAAACTGACTTACGAGCAAGGAGTTATACCCTCTGGAAGTAAACTGGTACTGAAATTATACCCTGCATTGTTTAGTTGTAACTAACTCATACGAGCTTTGTTTTGTGCATGGGATAGCTTGTTGAAATCTCTCACTAAGCTCTTTCATTTAAATTGTACCAAAGGTACATACAATTTTCAGTTTTCGACTACCTGAAAATGTCGTTTAGGGCCTCAAAATGCCTTTGCAAGTTTATGACCCTCAAAATCCTCTTTTTTTTGCGGAAAATCATTGATTCATTGTTTTAAAAGTCCACTAATCCCCACCCACAAGCCTATCAGAATTACCTTTGTGGACCTTTTCCATAAGAAAACTCAACTTACCATGTATCCTAACTTCCTCGAAGCCCGCAACCTGCAATATTGTTAGAAATGCCCTTCATGAACTTTTCCCCGCAAGGTGACAAGCTAACACATTATTACAATCTTCCCACAACTCGTAGCCTACAAGACTATCAAGCTTAGCTTCTCGGTGTTTCCCTGCAGAAAGTTCGAGTTACATGTTACAAGGATTTTCCCGCTACCTACAAACCGCAAGCCTATTGGATTTTTTTTCGTGGGCCCTTCCTCGAGGACCTTTTTCCTTCACGAACTTTTACCTTTGTGGAATTTACCTCCGCAGCCTTCCTCCCGTGAGACTTATCCCTGTGAACCTATTATCGTAAGCCTATTTCCACAATCCTTTGCACATGACCTTTTCTAGTGGCATACCATTGAGTTTTGTCAGTGACCCACGACCCACAAGCTTGTCAACTTGACTTTGTGGACTCCTCCTCCACAAACCTCTTTCCACAAGATTCTCCCACAAACCTTGGCCATACAAACCAATGATCCCTGATCAATGATCAATATTTAAACTTATTGTCCAAAGAACGGTCAAGATTACCCCTAACACTTAGTCTAGTTCTGCACCAACCTTATGACTTCCACCATAACAACCTACTATTGTGGCCTTGTCATGGGTAAACTTCCATTGTGGCATCCATGCTAGCACCGCCACACCACCACCATGTGGTTCCACATAATCACTTTATGGATTTTTTGAAAGTTTTATAATTTTTCAAATTTTTTCCCTTTGGTGAACTTGGAAGTTTTTACTCATTCCAGAATGAATCTCGATCTTCGATTCCTAATGTCGGAATGATCTGGGCCATCGCTTCCCAACTCCGCAATCACCATTAAAACATAAATTTTGACCTCCCAAGCCAAAATTAACTCTGAAACCTGCATATTGACACAATTAATCCTCTCTTTGATTGTTCTGAGGTGAATTAAACTTGAATTTTCTCATAAATTTGGGGATCTCACTCTATTTCCACAATTTTCCCCAAACCTGTCAGAGGTGAAACTCCTCAACAACGAATTTTTGCCAATTTGCACTGGCCTTGAAACATACAAGCTCGGTGTTGAACCTTGAGCTCTAAGATTAATTTGCAAGATTCCCTAAGCTTAACTATGGAACATTACCATGCAAAATTATACATAGAATAAATTTTTATTCTACTAACATATCCTGTAACTTACAAGCTACAGGAATAACACATATTTAACCATGTCGGATACCATAAATTTAAATGCATCTATAGCATACTAAAATCACATGAATGCAACTAATAAACTCATCACATCAACATATAATTCATTCTCAAACACAGAGTAAAATGCACAACAATTAACTCATAAAATAGCTTAGAAAAACAGATAAACACTTATCTTTTTAAAACAATTGTGCAACCAACTACTAGGGACGAACATTCCACCCAACCATAGACTTGTTGTTCCAAATATCAATAAAAATTCACCCTCGATATAGGGCTAGGAATCCACAAAAGAGGGTGTCTCTCACAGTTCACTCATAGCTCAAATATCCCACGACCCACTAGCATTCTCCGACAGTTATCCTGATTTCCAATAGCTCTCTTCCTCTTGACCTTCCCAGCGCAAGGAATGTACCCCTTCACTGCTCTCATTCCATCGGGCATCCCATTCATTTATAAAGGTCTCTCTAGCACATGTAACCATGAATCTCACTACTAGGATCTTGAGGGAACTCACTGCTAGGAAAAACTACTAGTAAAACAACAACTGTAACTTGTTGTTACAGTACAACTCACGCACAAATTCACTCTTCAGGCCTGGCAACCTGGTTCTTCTGCAAGCCTAATAACTTGCCTCTTTGGTCTTCAGCCGCCAAAATGCTCCATAATTCACCCACCATTGTTGTACCGGCTCTAAAGCTCTTTTTTTCCTCCTTTGCTTGTTGTTCATGCAAAAACATGATTTTCTAAAAGCTGTCCCCTTTGGCCATATGGATTTCCTTTTCCCCAAAGATAGTTGATTGCTCACACTCCTCAATGTTGATTGTACATCAGCCTCATGCTCACAATAAATATGGGATGTGACTTCTCACACCCACCCTCTTACGTGTATTCATTGATTGGGCTCTCATACACTTAAACAAAAAATAGAAGTTTTATACACAATGATAATAAAATTCAGGAATGTGGGTTTGGATTAATACCCATAAATAATTTCCCTTTTGTACCCCTCTTAGAAACTCTGTACTCTTGTGGAAAACTCATCCCCCATCTCTGTCCATGTCCTCCAACAATTAGAATCACATTTTATTTATTAAAATTCATTAATACAATTCACATATTATATCGCTTGACCATAGCCACATCCATATCTACATTATGCATTAACTAAACTGGGGATTATAGTAGGGATGTTATAACACAAGTGTCTCCCATATTAGATAGTATTTATGAATTTTCAGTGTACCTTATTAAACACTCCATAGCTATGATATCCTATCAAATAAGATACATATGAGATTTATGCTAATGTTTTCTATTGGAAATCTACTCAATAAGTGATGGTTCTTTTCAATTTCACAAAGTTTATTAGCAATCCAACTTTGCGAGTCAAGATTGGTTTAATCTCCATGCTAAGAATAATGATGTATTTTAAAGAATTATAAGAATAAAATTCACCATGGGACTCTTTGAACATCCTATGGCCAATCTAAACCTAGTCAACCAACCTGGCAACAAGGTGAAGTCTGTGTTATTTTTTTCATAAATGGTTTATTAGGATGAAGGCTTAAGCCTCGTGTTGTTATATATTTGGATATGGTGGTTTTCTCATAGATAGGTCATGTTATAGCACAAGTTGTAGGTTGGGAAAATCTTGACCCAACCACAAAGCAAGTGCTACAACTTGGGAATCCTACACCCAATATCACCTCGATGTAGCTCTCACACTTTAAGGGTGACTAGGTCACCCTAGGGAAGTGATCTCGGTGACCCTAGGGGGATTGAGATGGATATGGAGAGAAATGGAAGTGAAGCCCCTAGAGGTAAGGTTGTTGTAAACACTTGTCGGTAGAAAATTATAACATGCTTATGGCTGTAAAATTCAATGTATTACAGCAAGGAAATCAACCACTGAAATCCCCTCAAACTTTTCCAAAAAGTACGTTGGACCAAGGAGAATAAGTGTGCAAACTTTGAGCAAAATCCAATGGTTGATAAGATAGTTATTCAAACAAATGAGTTAGGGTTTTTGCAACCCTAATCATTGAAGATGTAATTCTATAACAACAACAATAAGTAGTGGGAGAGAGAGGACTCCCTAGTAGGGTAAGACTCCTCTCAATGAGGCAAACCAACTCCAAGCAAGAGATCTCTCAAAAGATAAAAATTCATGTTTCCCAAGGCAATGATTTTATATCTCCAATGTGAAAAATATATGACTAGTGCCTTTACTATTGGGTTAATGGAGTTAAATAAAGAAAGACCTAGGGAAACTACCTCCTTGGGGGTGTAAGCCCTTTTACTTCCCAAGGCAAGTTTCTCTAGTTAGGGTTTAAGCTAAGAGGGTGTTACCCTTATACTTATCTTAGAAAACCCTTGTATAATCAATGAGATGAAGCATAAAATGATGAATACTATGGTGGGGGTGTATACCCTTATACTTCCCACCTATCTCTTATCACAACAATCCTTGACTTGAAAAAATGATAGCATAATAGTAAAATACCATACGGTCAAGATCAAGAGAGATGCTAAGATAATCCACCATAAGAGCACAAGACAAACCTTCCAAGGCTAGCGCTAGACTTCCACCAATGATTCATCAATATATATCCATAAATAAGAGCTAAAAGAGACAATCTTTCCAAAGATAACGAAAATTTCAAACCGATACCTCTCACAATGAGGGAGAGTTATGTTAAAATGAGATCTTATTATCTCTTATTTATACAAATGTCACCAAGGTGACTTGTCCACAAATTAAGGGGTAAAACACAAGATTAGGGGTCAACAGCCTTAATCTTTCCCCCTTTACAAAGTAATTCATTTAAAATTCACTTTTGCACATACAAAAACTCTAATTTTAGAAGGACATCTCCCCTTTAGGGGATGTTTTGCCACTTTAAAGAAGTCGTTGGTGTTGGAGAAGCATGGGTAGGTATCCAAAGGCCACATGTCAAGCATCTAAACACTCTCATTATGTTGAATACCCTCTTCTCCTCAAAACTTCCATGTGTCAAATGAGTGGCACCTCACCGCCATGCCCTAGCCCCCCAAGCATGACGTTAAGCTCAAAAATAGGACGTTTTGCCCCCCTTGGGAAAATCGTTTGGCAAGTGAGCGTTGGGGTATGTTGTCCAAGTCATCGTCGAGGCCTTCCAAGTTTGATCTTTCTCGTTCGATATGCGGGCCCTTTGTAATATACCAGATATAAAAAGTATGCAGAACAGAAATAAAATGCTAGAAATGGCAGAATAACAGTAATATAACCAGCATAATCTCAACAATAACACATAAATGATATAAGAACAACAACAGAAATAACACTTTGATTCAGAAAGCAATGTTCACGAGCCTCTTCGAGGGGGCAACCTCGAGTCGAGCAGCACTCTG
>ML803832.1:35773-46795 GCA_009831015.1 Picea engelmannii | reverse complement strand
CATCAATTTGAATTCCTATCGATCATAGTTCCCTTCTCAAAATTCTTGTTGGTTAGAGTTCATGTCGATCATAGTTCTTATTGGTCATAGTTCTTTCATCAAAGTTCTTGTTGATCAAAGTTTCCATTAGTCATAGTTCCTTCGTCAAAGTTCATTTTGGTTAGAGTTCTTGTCAGTCATACCATCAATTTCGGTGTTCCTTTGTCAAAGTTCATGTCGAACCAACATCAGTAACTTTGACTATTAAGATCAACATCAAAGTTGCTTTGTTAGTCAAAGTTCCTATCAGTCAAAGTTCCTTCATAGTTCCTTGGTCAGGAAAGTTCCTTGGAACTATGATCGACTGAAATTCTGACCAATGGAGGAATAAGAGAAACTTTGACAAATGAAGAACTCATGTTCCTTTGTTTATATTTCCTTCTTCAGTTGGAGTTATAGAGTTCCTGTCTGGGTCAAATATCATATAGTGCAAGTTTGAATGTACTACTCTACACTTTTGTCTCCACTTTGAATGGATTTGTCGCAGCTTTTGTCTTTGGTTATTGTGGGTTGGGTCACAAGTATGTGATTTTGCTCTAGCATAGTGTTAATAATATTGCTTGGCCCTATGTAAGAGTTCTTCATTCAAATTTTGGAATAGTTGTTTCCTACATTAAACAACATGAGTTGTCTCGGTGCATTGAATGCTTCTTCCGAGAATGCTTGTGGGTTGATGAAATTTTACTACAACTGCTAAACTATTCCTTTGAGTTTTATGCTCCTCCCTAGAGCTTCATTCTTATGCTTCGTCATCCGTTATGGTTCAACTTTACCTCTTGTCCTTGAATCCTTCTACGTCTTGGTGGATAAGGATTTATGGGTTCTTTTCTAATGGTAGAATGCTAGTTATTTGTTCAAATAAACATTTTTGTTATTTGCAAGAATCAAAAGATGTTAACATTAACATTGATTTTATAGTTTTATTTTGTGAACTAGGAAATGTGCAATCTCAATTGATTTGGATTACTAGATTTATAAATTGTTACTAGGACAATTATGGGGGAGGCCCTGAGAAATTATGCTTTGGATTTTAATTGTGGCATTGAAGTGGATCATTGATGCTTAGATCTTGCAATAAGAGAGTTTTGAACTGCCAACACTAGAAAATTTGAAAAAGGGAATTGAAATAGGTGAATTGATCAAGTTACATATATAGAGGGAAGAGTGGACAACAATGGGAAGGCTCTCATGAATTTTAAATGGATTCATATTAGCCTTTTTACATAGGTTTTAAATCTTTTCAATTCGTAGTTTTGAGAAAACAATGGGAATCATTGATTGCATTTTATGGTTTATAATAAAAATCCATTGCATGTATTTTTTTTGCATGATTTGAATCAATCATGTTGTGAATTGCATGCATATATTTTTGCATGATTTGAATGAAAAATGTTATGAATTGATGCATATATTCTGTAGAATTTTGATTGGAAGTTGTTGTGAAGTTCATTTCTTCCAGTGAGGTAAAGTTTTGTCATGATCTACACATTTTTTCGAAAGTTGGTCAATATGGGTTGTCTTAAAATGGGACAAAACCTTCAATGGCTAAGTTCCATGGTCAAATTTCCCATCAATCACATGGAACTGTAACTTCTGATTTTTTTTTGTTGGATTTGGGTAAGAATTCCAGCGAAGAAAAGTTTGAGTTTGTCTACTTATTAACTTACTCCATTCGTAAATAACTAAAGTAAATTTCAATGACACTATATTTCATATAACAAAACTAATGTCAATTCAAGTTTGTCATCGTTGCTACAATAAAGTCCATGAATGTTCATTATATGGATGTAAAGGAAACCTTTTAAGTAGTTTAAGAGGAGGCAAGAAGATTAAATATAGTGGGATTTTTTTTGGATGTAATTTTTTTGAAAGAGTAGGTGTAAATTCCAATGGGTGGTTTCAAAAAATAGATTAGTTTATCATCATAGGTATCTATGTGGATGATAACAATTTGGATTAAGTTAATTAGAGACAAACCCAATATCATTTCTGTTGGAATTCTTTCCTAAATCCGAGAGGAATTTTGCTTAAAGTTATAGTTCCACCTCCTAATGGGGATTTTACCACGAAAATTTCCTAAGGTTTTGGTTCATTTTAAGATGATCTAGATTCTTTGAAATTTTGAAAAAATGAGTAGATCAAGACAAAACCTTAACTCTCTTAAAAAAAAAACCCACCATAAAGGTTGAGTTTGTCCATGTATTAAATCAGTCCATATAACTCTTAACTTTGCAATAAAATCATGTTAATGGTGAAAATCACCCCCCTCCCCCGACACCTTAAGTTAGGGGACAACCCATCATAGTCACATCCTACATGGTGGAGGAAAAATAAAATCTATTTGTATTTCCACTTTAAGGAGGCAATTTGCTAAGCATGAAAAACTATATGTTTGAGGGAATATTGTTGAAGGCAATGCAATGAGTAGTGTTTTGGACAGGTCATGAAGATTTGGAATAAGATTAGTGTTATAGTTTGATGAGATGAAAGAAAGGGGAATTAAGGATGATGAACTTAGTAGAACATAGCACAATGGAACTCAAGAGGTGTTTGACTTTGTGGGGATGATACCCAAAGACTAGAACTAAGCAATAATATTCTCTTTGTAATGTAGTGGACGTGGCAAATAGTTTGATGGGTAGTGTAATCATTTGGGATTAATTGATTGACTAGATTCTTAATGTATGTCCTTTAATGGCACATGTATATATTCTCTATTTTGTGAATAATATGTATGACCCCCACTGGTTTATTGGTGCAGATATATTTTTGTGTGCATACTTGATGCATTGTCATAACTTTTCAGTCTTCTGTTCATTGTTCATAATCTATCTTAATTATCCTTCTTGTTGCGTGGGATCGTTCATTGTAACACAATGAATCTAATCCCTATCTCTTCACCGCAACGGTCCTATGCATCTTGAACAATGTGAGAATAGTCTCAAGTCTGTGACTTGTTCATCGAATCTATATTAAACCTATATGACACGAGTATTCTTTGTTTGGGGTTGAACATCATGTTGCCCCAAATGCTCATGAATTTCAACATGTTATCAGAGTAGTTATTTTCTCTAATGGAAAAGCATATTGAGATGCTTTAGCATGGTGTAAGATCGATTCTTCAATTTAATGGAAAAGATGCCAAAAATTAAACAAATACAAAGTTAAAGGAAATTGTTGAATCAATGTTATCAAAATTGGTCGAACCACCATGAAATTCATTAATTCAACCCATTTTTTGGCACTTCCCAACAAAACTAGTCATTCAAATTGGTTTTCACTTGTCTTGCCTTGCATTGATGTAAACTAGCCAAAACCAATTAAAATTGGGCTATTGTGATAAAAATAGGGGCAAACCTATAGGTTTAACTGGTGCAATGTCACCACCCCCACCGCACGCCCAAAATAAATAAATAAAAAGAAAACCTATGACTACCCAAAGACCTAGTTTAGATCTATTTAATGATCCCCCTCCCCCATATTGGATGGACTTATCTTGATGGACTTGCAATGTGCAATGGATTTCATTGTGGCAAGGTACAAATATTGGCATTGGACCTTGAACATACCCATGTACAAAATGCAAAGGATCTAGATTTGGATGATGATTTGATTGTAAACTATAGCATGATTATTTATGGACTTTTGAGGCAATTTAGAGCCTCAATGTTATGTATTTTGGTTCAAAGATGTATTGCATTGGGTTCCATGTATTTACCCTTACATTCTCTATGCATTATAAAACTTTGCATAGATGGTGTCTAATAACTTGGATCTATGTGTGTGTATTTTTTATCATTGAATATTTTATGTATGTTTTGGTCGACCGTTTTTTTTTTTTCCCATGATTTTTGGGTCAACTGATTCCAATTTAGGTTTCAACGTTGATAACATTGGTTTGAACGTCATAAACAATACATACTAAACCAAAAAAAAGCTCATAGTATGTTATGACTAGTTGGTGCACATTTGGGTTGTTATTTTTTAGTGCACCATTCTATAACTTTATTCACAAGGGGAAAACCACTAATGTGGGTTCTATGGAGCATAGTTAATAAAACCAAGTGCTCCCAAGTCAATCTTTGCTCGACCCTGCTGTCAAACTGAGTTAAATAGGTCCAAATTTTGACTCTTTGTAGTTGATTCCAACTCTCCAACAACAAATCAAACCTAGAAGCAATAGTGGATTAGACCCTTGGTTGTGAGTAACTCATGGGATGTTCACTACCAAGCAAGTCCAACTTACGTGCAGAGGGAAAATTCACCATTGTCAAATGTAAATAGCTAAAAGGAGAAGAAAAACCTTCATTTTGAATGAATTTCTCTATTGAGATTTTGCAGAGTTTCAGTTGAACTCTTACACTCCAACCTCACCGAGTTCACTAAACCAAGGTTTTCAACGTTGTTATTGGATGGCTCAAATTTAATGATATCAGGATTTAAAAACATTAAAGCAATTGTGTCATTAGACTAAACAGACAATGCTCAAAGCCATCATAGTCAAAGGGAGAATGGATGTGAGGGGATCTCACCAAAGAAATCCTAGAGCACATAAATAATTGAATATAGTCACTTGAAGGCCTGAGGATTTCAAGGGGGGAAATGCATTGGTTAAGGGAATATAAAATCAAATTCATTCATATGTATCTCATAATGTGATCGAGGGAAGTAGCTAGGTGACTTTGCAATGCCACAACACAAAACATTCTTGTCGGAAGGCTACTTTAACCAAAGAAGCTAATTAAATTTAAAAAGAGATCTACAAAGACAATTATAGAACCTTGTTGGTATAATTCCACCATCTCTTATATGGGACAAGGAATACTAAATGAAGTTGTTAATGGTTTTTTCACCATATAAAGTGATTTTCTCTTTTTGGCATAGATGCTTATATCTATCTCTTTCTCTTACATGTCAATAATATCCATCCATAATCAATATTTCTATTGACAATGTAGACTTCTCTTGTACCATGATCATCAACATTGGCAAGACTGTGTTCATAGAAACGCCATAAGTGTCTAATGCAGACCTCCTGACATTTAAGGAGAATGTGGGTGCCTAATAAATATGGAGTGAATGTCTCATAAGCATGGAGTGAGGTTTTGAGCCCGAAGCTTTTCCATCTCAAAATCGAGAACTTCCTCTTATTTTTTAGACAACCTTTCATATACTGACTTTGCAACCATAGATTAATCACGAGCTATGATTAAATAGGAATGCCCAAAGTCAACAACCCACCCATTTTAAGCACTAATAATGTCTTATATTATTGAATGGTAACTTTCATCAAGTTACCTCGACCTCTTTCTCTTTAATAAAAATATAGGGGAGAGAGACTAGTGTGTATGCCCACACAAAACTGTAATATTTTTTAACAAGAATTTGAATCCCAAGTTTCGCTAGCACAAAATTAGAAGAAAATAGAACCATTTATCTTCAAATGCAACATTGGTTAGTAGACACATGAAGTCTGGTATGATAACTTTTTTTGGAAAATGAAGCAATCCAAACTTCTTAGGCATGCATTATAATTTATGCGAACTTTTCAATGTTAAAAGTAGACTTGACCCAACTCAACAATACAAAGAACAATAGAAGCGGAAGAATTTCCATAGTATATAGTTGTATAATTGCATTATTTACATCATAGTACATCTACAAAATGGTGCCTATCCTACTGCGTTTTAAGAAAATGACTCGATCAAGGTTAAAACTTAAGGGAAAAAAGACTACAAAGACTTCTCATCTCCAAGCAATGTATAAAGCCATAATACAATGGCTATTGGCTCTGGATCTCATTCATGAAAGCAATTATTGCTTCCTTTATGTGCCAAAGACTTAGACACATTGAGAAACAATGCTCATCTGCTCCACACAAAACCATTCAATTCAAGCTCCCTTTCCTTGGGGGATATATTCAAGTCCAAATCCTTTGCCATTTTTGAGAATTTGTTATACCCCTTGGAACATGTTTTACCTCGATTCATATAAAATTTTGTTGCCTTATACATTTGACTATTTTTTGGAAGAGACAGAGCACTAGAAAAGGCTAATGTTCTTGTCATGGGTGGATTGACAAACACTCCATTCATTCACACTCTTTTCCTCTTTTTTTTTTTTCCAAAGAAATGATTGCCATTTTCTTATGCTTGTACCATGTCACTAATAACTTTCTCGTGAAAAACAATTGAAGAATCCTTGGTCCTAGAGAAAGAAGAAATATTTTCTTCTCCTGCCAGTTCTTGTAGCCTCATATCTTCTTTGATTCCATCCTGTCAAAACTGCACTATCTTATCATATGTAGACCTTAAGCATTTTATACCACCAACCTGCAAATTCTTTATAGGGCTCTTCTAAAAAATCTCATTTGAAGTGAGGCAATTATATGCAAAACAATATGCAAACCGGTTGTATGGAGGTGTAATGGCAAATGTACAACCCAGCAGAAAACTATGACTAATGATTACTATCCTCACCAAAAATTTATCATCTATTGATCATAGGAATATAATGACAAATATTTACAATAGTTATACTGACAATCAATGAGCCCGAAACTTCCTTTACCAATAATAGGCAAACCCACAAGCTTTTTCAATAGAGCATCCCATGTGTTGATTAGCTCCATCTTCTACCTAAAATATTCATGACTTCCAAAAACATGGGACAAAAGCATAAAACCACCATCTTTATCCAATAACAAAAGCCAAATATTCATAAACCTTTGACATTATTGAAAGTTATAATCTCTACAAAAATATAAACAACTTTAAGCATTGCCAATAGAGAAAATTATAAGCTATACCATTAACTTGTATATGACATGTAGAATTCTTAAGCAAGGATGCAAAAGATACCCAATAACATGAAATGAACTATGAAAAGTTTAATTTTTTGATATGTGCATGCCTTTTCCCTCTGGAAGATACACATCGTTAACATTAGTTCATGTTGAGGATCACTTGGTTTCCATGTTGGGTTGCAGGGTGAATAAAAGGTGGTGCCATGAGCATAAGATGGTGAAGTGACAAAATAATTTCGTTGCGAAAACATGGTTAACACTACTTTTGCTTCTAATAGTGGAAAGCTCTGACCCACACATATTCTTGGACAAAATCAAATTGCATAAATGCCAATAAATGCTTTGTGACTTTTGTAATCCCTTCACTAAATCACCGTAGGTTAAATTCATTGGCATAACTTCCCCACCAAGTTGGATCATGGTGGATTGGAAGGATTGGAAGCATAAGTTGGATGCCTATGGGAATTGAAAGCCTTCACAACTTCATTGGCTTGTTTAACTTCCATAGCTCAAACACACATGTTGGATAAAGTCCCAGGGTCTCATTTAGAATCATTCACACTTGCAAACATCCATAATATTTTTAATCCCCTAGAGAAATATTCTGCTTTGGAATATCAATGGAAGGAAGGTTGTCGGGGATGACCACAGAGCATATCATCATATGGCTACTCAAACTGGTCTTATTAGCCTCAGCCTCTGGTATGAAAGAGTGTTGTACTCTATGTTCATAAAATTGACAAGGAATCTCTCTTCCACAAGCTTCAAGGCCACCTACACCATGGGATTTATATGGCTTTGTGCAAGAAAAGGAATGAGAACATCATGGTGTTGCTTGTTGCAACTTATATCCGTTATTCATCCCTTTCTCTATGCTATGATTTTTCCTTTGCCTAACACTTTCTTTACCTCAATGTTCTTAGAGTTTGAAGAAAGGAATCCTTAGTAGTCTAGGCTTCTATGATTAGAAAAAATAATAAAAAACATACCTAATTTGTCATTTCTATTGAGCAAAATTCATGGCCCACTGGTTGGGTTCTACAACTTATTCATGATCATTAAGAACATGTAATCTAGTACTAGCACTTTACATGAAAGATATCGTTGCACTTGGACAACACTTGCACCTTTTCTCCATCAACGAACTCTCCTAGGAAAGTTGGGCAATTTGTTTCAACCTTATCATGAAGCTTGGAATTACATGAGTAGACGACAATAAGAATTGCCCCGAGAGTCTTTCTTCAATTTAGGTATTCACCAGGAGTGCCGAGAGCTCCTCCAGTGACTTGTACACAATCCTAGTTGTTAATCTTTGTGCTCTAGTAATCATGGCTACTTTTCTGTGTGCTCTGAAAGCCTTCCTTCAACAATAGACTAGAACAATACATCAAAACAAGCGAGCGTGCAACTTTTGAAAAAAAATGAAGCATAGGAGGGAGGACCAATAATAGACAAGAATAATGCATCAACATGAATAGAACTACAACATTTGAAAAAGTCGAAACAAAGAGAGGACAGTGGTAGTAACATTAAAGCATGCATCTACTAAACATACATCGCTTATATCAACCTACTCAGAAGTGAATAATACATGAGGATAAGATACAATGCACACAATGACAATAATGCCAAAATATGTAGTAATGACAATAATGCCAAAATATGTAGTAGCTAGGATMATTKATCAACGATAGTTGGAAAGCGCCAAATCGTTAGGCCTTTAGCATACGCCTTTTAAATTGACTCGTATCACATTGTCAAAATTTGAGGGATATAAATAAAATAGAGAACACTCGATTCAGYAATGATGTCAAAATATTTTTGATTGTCACACAAGTAATGGTTTATAACTTCACGCCTTCTTCATATTTAGGAAATGTATAACGGCTATCTCAAAAAGCAAAAAGCAATAACAAAGAAAATATATAATAAAACAAAACAATCAACAACCCTAATCCTCCTATTGCGATAATAAAACAAAACAATCAACAACCCTATTCCTCCTATTGCGGCTGAGCTAGCGGGAGATCCGACCGAAAATTTAAAGCTCAAGGGTGAGCATAAAATTTATTGAAGGCAGGTTGAACGATTCATCTCGTTAGACGAAAAATGGGGTCTCGAGTAATTTAACTGCGATGGTTTACCTATGGTTTCTGCGTAGAGAACTGCGATGGCATATTAGAGGGAAAAATCGGTCTATGCTAAGCGAACTGCGATAGATTCAACAGGGAAAATCGGGTTTCTGCCTAGAGAATTGCGATTATCCAGTAACGGGTAAAGATTGCAGTGCGTTGGCTGGGTTGGTCATGGACGAGTTACTTTCTGCGTTCCGGAGCAGGGTTTTAAGTCTATTCTGTTTGTTTTTACAGTTATTGTCTCTCTCTTTGGTTTTTTCTTACTATTGCTGCTCTTTTTTATGTTTTTACTGCTATTGCTGCTGTTTTATTTATTTTTAATTGTTATTGTTATTATTTTTATGTTTTTGTTAATTTGTTGGTTTGAAATTTACGTGGGCATGGCTATGCTAGTTTTTTTCATGTCTTTTTCTTTTCTTTGGTGGTAGTTTGGTTTTTGTTGGGTAGGGCGGTCCATACTGTGGGTTTAGGGCCGTATGTCATTTATGGTAAAAGAACTGTGGGGTTTATGGCTGTATGACATTTATGGAAAATTAATGAAGACATTTATGGTAAGATTAATGAAGAGGTAAGTATGGTATAATTAATTCTCTGCGTTTATTTAAATATAGACACATTTTTAGTATTAGTTATTAATTATTTACTGAGTGCAATGCAGGTGCAGTAAGGTGGAAGATCCCACAAGAAAGCACTGAAATATTTTTGCAAGATAAAGACGTAGGGCAGTGTAGTAGAGCACTGAGGCAGAGGCAGAGGCAGAGGCAGAGGCAGAGACATAGACGAGTTATCCATGTATGTTATGCAATGAAATCCTCTTTACCTCTTTAACTAATTATGGATTTATTCCTGCTGTCTGTTGGAGTTTTGTGATTTTTGGTTTTTGCATAAGATGTACCTGCGTTTTTAGAAGATTATTAATGATTTTTTTGGTATCTGTTGAGGACTATTGTGGGTTTAAGGTTGATACGAATTTCACAGGTGCAGTGGGTGAAGGTGAAGGGTAAGGAGGAGGTATCTCTTTTCTGGAAAACCCATTAACATTAAATCTTTCTTACCTATTTAACCAATGTACATTCTCTTTAACTAATTATGGATATATTAATGCTATCTGTTGGAGTTTTGTGGTTTTTGGTTTTTGCATAAGATGTACTTGCTTTTTTAGAAGATTATTAATGAATTTTTTGGTATCTGTTGAGGGCTATTGTGGGTTTAAGGCTGATACGAATTCCACATGTGCAGTGGGTAAAGGTGAAGGGTAAGGAGGAGGTATCTCTTTTCTGGAAAACCTATGTACATTAAATCTTTCTTACCTATTTAACCCATGTACATTCTGCATAAAATCTACTTAAAACCTATGTACATTCTGCAGAAAACACTTGTACATTCTGCATAAAATTACTAATCAGTTGTTTGGTCTCTATTTAAGACGTCTCATAAGATGTTTTGGTCTCTGTTTAAATTTAGAGGCATTTTTATTGCATGCTATTTATTTACTTATTGAGTGCAATGCAATGGACAGGTGAAGAAAGGTAGACGAGCCTTGCTTAAAGTACTGAAATATTCTAGTGAGAGAGAGACGTGGGGCAGTGTATTAGAGTGTTGAGGCAGAGGCAGAAGGTGAACTCTCTTTTCTTGCAAAATCCATGTACATTTTGATATGGAAATCCTCCTGTTACAAATGCAATGATTTTTTTCCCTGCTTGCCTTTTTTTTCAAGAAAAGAAACTTTAAATTTGATATTTCTGAGATGAAATCAAAATATACATTGTCTTGCCTATCGACCCTGTGAAGTGACTTCTGTACTATCTTAAAAAACAGTTATATAACTAATTAGTACAGTCTCTTCCATACAAAAAGAACATGACCACTGTGATACATCATTTCTTACAAATAACAACAGACTTTTACTATTCAAAAACATAAGTTGTCTAAGTCCAAATTTTCTCTTCTTTTGTAAGACTTAAATTAAAACAGAAATTAGAAAAGAGACTTCACTGTCTCTGATATGAGAACACCCACCCTGAACTCCTGCTCTCTCAAAAG
>ML803831.1:142786-153140 GCA_009831015.1 Picea engelmannii | reverse complement strand
TTTGGACTATCTGATCAACTCTTGTTGATGCGCTATCCTTGGGGGAAGGTGCGCTACCCTTTATTTGGCTATCTAGCCTAGGGTTTGCTTCCGGAGTGATTCTCTGTCAAGGTTAAGGTGCTCGAAGGGTGGCTTCGGCCTATGGTTGGGTGACAATAGAGATATTGTCAATGGTAAAATGAGCACATCCATTATATTCTAACACGGTCTCCCTCTGAAACTGTATAAACTTTGGAGCTATCCACTCCCTGACCTCTGTCACTCTGCTACGATTGGCCATGGCTAGCATAGGCTAGCCCTTTAGCCTATACAAGTTGCTCTCTCTAACTCCAAGCACCACTGTCGATCTAAAGCTAGATCCTCTGGGCACAAATAGCACCCGACCATCCCGAAACAATACATGGTAGCCCTTCTTCTCAATCTGTGAGACTGAGAGCACACTCCTAATTTCTAGTACCCATAGCACATTGGTCACTCTCAATACATCCCCTAACTCCAACTAGAATCATACTATCCCAATTCCCTGCACTGCATGCCTAATGCCCATACCAAGCTCCATGCACCTATCTAAGTCAATCTCTGTGAAGCTCTCAAACAACTCTCATGCTCCTTTCATATGACATGATGCTCCACTATCCACCAACCAAGTCCCATAACCAGAGACTGTACATGAAAGGGCAGAGACCAACAAGAATTCGCTCTGAAGCCTGTTAGCCAACTCATCAACCTCCATTGCTACTTCCTTCCCCCTCTCCTCCGTAGTGGACACTGTGAAGCATAATGACCATAGTCATGAAAAGCAAAACACTTGACCTTACTAAGGTCCTTATTTCTCCTCGGCTCTAGAGATACCTCTCTCTCAAGAGAACCACCTCTTCTACCCTTCCTAGTATGAGCAACTAGGGCCTCGTTCTCATCATCGTTGGTTTTATGCTTGCCACTCCTGGACTCTAATCAAGCCTCCTCCTGGATGCAATCTATCCATAATCTGTCAAAACTCGGTAATTGCTCTCGTGCACAGATCCCCTGCATGAATGGTTCCCAAGACTCGGGAAAACCACTGAATGCCACATTCACCAACTCATCATCATCAACTACCTCACCAATAGCTGCAAGTTGATCATGAATCTGAGTGATCCTCATGACGTAACTAACAACCGTGTTTGAACTAGACATCCCAGCAGCTTGGAGTTGGTGCTTCAAGATCAATTTACAACCTGCATTCTTGGTTTGGTACAAGCCTACCAAAGCATCATACATCTCTTTGGTTGTCTTCTTCTCGGAGATATGAGGAATCAGATGATCCTTCACGGAGTCCAACAACACCCGCTTGGCCTTTACTTCCTTCTTATGAGTTTCAAATTCCTACGGATCAGCGGGACTTGGAACCACACCCTCAACATATTCTTTGAGGTCATTCTCCTCTAAAAAAAGAACCCTAGCCTTCCAAGCCCAAAAATTTGTTGCCCCTTCCAACCTATCCTCAATCTTCAAGGTGTTCACCATTCTGACCTGCCCAAAACAAGAACAAAAAAAATATGCAACAATTATGTTGTACCACCAACTTTAGCAGCAAATGTGTCTCAAGAGATGACTCCCTCTCTTCCTTCAAAGCCTCAATTTTGATACCATGTCAATTTTTATTCTAATTTCAGATCTAAAAATTACTTCCAAGTGATCCAAACAGTAAACCCTAGTTGTTATCACTGAACAATTTTACACTGAAATTATGACAGAAAATTACAACAACGAAAACAACAAGATCAGAGATAAATCATCCATGCACATGAGACACAATTTTTTGTTCTGTAAAATTTCATTTTTCATAAATTTTTTAAGGCAAAACCAGCCCTCTCAACTGTCACAAAATCACCAAATCTAAGGACAAAACTAGCCCTCTCTAAAACCACAAAATTAGCCAAATTCCCGAGACAAATCCCAACTTACAAATCTGCTCCAGTTGTACCTATACAACCTGCTGACGTAAGCATGTACGGATCTACTACTACCCAGAAAATCATGCCGTACAACCTTGGACATACGCCATTGTTTCCACTGAGACCCACGTACATACGCGACTGTCTCCACTAAAACCCGCATACATACGCGATTGTTTCCACTAAAACCCGTGTACGTGTACGGAAACACTTATGTACGGCTCGCACCACTCGTGCAACTTCTTCCCTTTTGCAGTTGTCTTTCGAACGTGCGGCCTTCACCTCACACATGTGATTTCGTTGCCAAGAACAGAAAATAGAAGATCCATAACCCTAGGCCACATTTGCCAAAGTTGCAGAAATTCCCTTGCTAAAATCACCAAGCCTCCTAGCACAAGTGCTCACTCACTTATGTTAACTCAATAATGTCACAATGACATGTCACAATCTCTTCCTTTCATTTTATAGGAGTCTAATGTGAGTTTAGAAGCCCTTAGCTTACTCTAAGGAGCCCTTCACTGAACTCAACATTAAATTAGAATATTTTATTCCTCCTTGTGGGTGTGAAGCCCCTACACAAGCCTATAAATCCCATCATCAAACCCATGAGGCCCTAGCTTCATTCCAAGGGCGTTTTCACCAAAACAAAAGTGTAATCTAGTGCCAACGAAAATTCCCACATGTTTGACACCATGGCTACTAGTGAGCACTGGGAATACCTCTCGAAGCTACAAAACCATCCACAAATTTATCGTCAGGGGTCTAGAATACTACTTATCGGCAATATCGAGGAAATTATCAGGAAACTTAAAAAAAATACAAAAATAATCATTTTTTTCAACTTTTAAAACTTCTAAAGCAACATCAACATCAAACAAATACAGTTTTACATAAATATGAAAATAAAATTGATATACAAGATGTATAAGATGTCAAGTGGTACATTGGACATTGATATTGAAATATGATGTATGTCCTGAGTCATAAGTCCTGACAGGATAATACAAAATCACATCAAAACAAAAATAAATGTATCTCATGAGATGAATCATGGCAATGAAAACAACAAATTTCCCCTTGTTTGCTTGATGGAAAATGGTCACAGTATCCTCAAAGCTCAATCCCCTAACTCACTTTTGCAAAATGAGGGTTAAACGACCAAGAATTTGGTTATAAGGTGATATTGACGCAAACAGGGTGATAATTTCCAAATTATCATGATAATTTCCAAAAATGAATTTATCGTGATAAATATTGGCAATATTATCACTAAGGTGGGTTTTGGCAATAATATCACGATAATTCCGATATTATTGCGATAAGTGTAACACTGAAATCAAGTGAAAAGTTGAATGAATAAGAAGCCCCTTCAAGGGGAACTTCTTAAAATATATCAAATGCATAAGATGAGATGTTCGTTCAAATGAGTCTCCTTGATTTATATATAGGAGGCAAAGAGGGCTAGAATTTGAGTGGCTAAGCAATGCTTACACATGAAGAATTGTATTTATGTAGCCATTTTAAGTTAATTAGCTACAGTTTTGACCATGTCAACATGTCTAAAGGACAAAATTTATAAATACCATTGTATAGGTTGAAAAAAGGTATTAAATTGTTAGGCAATTGGATCTATGATTATCTATTGGATTGTTGGGTTAGAGAGCTATTTATGTTGCGACTGGTAAGTTGTATGGATCATGATGTATCTACTGGTTATCCTTGAGATTAATAAAAATAAGCACCTTGCTATAAGTATTTTGTAGTTTATGGTGTATGCTGATGATATTTATGTTATGTTGCTCCATTCTACATTTATGATTGATGCTTGAATCTCTAGGACTATTATGGATGTTGCGGGATTGATTAGCATTAGAAGAATGCTAATGGAATGCTAATGGAAAAAACGGTACTGCAACATGATAACTTTATTCCGTAGTATTCCCCGCCGATTCAATCTCTTGGCAACATGCCTCGAGTGAGACCTTTCTTTCTTCAGGGATTGATAATGTCAATGCTAGACTACAACAGCCTTTTTCTGACACTTGTGTGGACCATGGTCTGCCAATTATAGCCAACAATGATGGTTGATCAAGTATATAGAGTCCCATGTATCTTGGTTGTGATAACTTTATTAGTTGAAGGGGTATATATTGGTATGAGTGTGCTTATTGAGCACAATGTTGAGGTGCATGTATAGGGATCTTTAGGACCATACCAATTTATCATCAATAATGAATCTTGGAAGGTACTTCTAAGAAATCGTGTCCAATTGAAAGGCCCCCTTAATTAAGAAACCCTAGATGGGATTTACTCTTCAAACCCGTAATATTATCCAACCTAGGTGAAATCGAAAGAAACCTTTGTTGCTTAAAGTGTCTGGAAAGTCTATGAATATATTAAACCCTGTCTTAGTTGAATGTAATGAACAAAGTGGTTCATATATGAAGTATCCAAAATAAATAAGACAACAATGAGAAATCCATATAGGATATAAATATAATGTATTGAATTAATATGAAAGATTGTTACAAAACCATGTGACTGGAAATATCTCAGAATCCAAAATTCAATGCAAAACAGAAATTTCACCTTCAACCTAGAAGGTTTCTTGGATCTTAGCTCTATGAATTTTCAGCCGTGGGGCTGCTGTAAACAAGGTACAAAACAGAAGCAGAAAGAGTACCCTGTACAATGTTTCACTTCCAAACAGCCCAAACATCCAAGCAATTCAAGGACAAAAGATACCGAACCAAAGGGATAAGTTTTAGTATGAAAATAATCTTTTACAGCAGTACAACACTAGTATGACAGAAGTAAAATCAGTCACTTATATTCTTCACTTAGACGTCAAATCACTTAACAAACATCCTTTACTTATGTCAAATCAGCAAGACCTATATGATTGTAAATAACAATGCATAAAGAACATATATAGCTGAGAATCAGATCTGGAATTTGCACAAGTTTTGAAGAGCTGGAAACTTCATTAATATGCTCAAGATGAAGTGCATGTACATACCATAGCCTTCTCTCAAGGATAGTACAAATCCTCTCAGCTTTCTAAACCATAGCTATGTCAAATCAACAAAACCCTAGCAACCAAGAAGATCCAATATCCAAGAATCACTCCAACACATCCTCCAAGGCAAGACGTCCTCTCCTCTTCTTCACAATTCCACCCTAGGGTGTTATCACAAAACCCTAATATCCAATCTCCAAGGGATAAATCATAAACCCTAACCCTAGACATCCAACATGCTCCAAGATACTCCAAGAAGACCAAGAAAACCTAGTGACTCAAAAGAGAGATCAAGCACATGTAAAGACTCTAGAGAGAGAGAGAGGCTAGTGCACACGTTTCTTTAGGTCACATCTCATCACAACAGTGAATACAAGTGAGTGAATGAACATATATGAATGGAAAGACTCTCTCCTTCCTCTATTTATATGAGAGGTAAGGGAGGCCAACAATAGAATGTGGGCCTTAGCCTTTACAAGCAACCTACAATGAGAACTTGTAGGCCAACACAAAAGAGAATTAACAATTAACCTAGAAAGACAAGTAAATTTTATTAAAGTCCACAAGTGACCCAATCTAGTTCAATGGAACTGAAGCATACAAACAATATAAATAGCCTAATGGGGAGTGCTTAGGGTATCTCCTCTCTAGGGAATGATAGAAACAACACAGAAATATATGTATAAGTATGTAAATGAGTATAGAAACGTGGGGATGAATTCCCAATGTCCACTAGAGAGGCTGTCTCCAAACTTATATCTTTTCTGAAGTCTTTTTCTTACAGTCGGTAATTTTTTAGAAAAAGACAATAACAATCATTAGACATGAAATGAATAATTCATTCCGCAAAGAGAGCAACAAGGCACTTAATAATCTGGAATAATCTGAATTCAACAAGGAAATTATATTATTTGAAGTTTAACAAATACAGTAGCTGTTAGCTATTCCTGAAGTAGTGAAGTTATTTATGTGCCATCTATGTATGTTTTTAAAGATGGGGCAGAATAGGAAAGCTGAGAAGCCTCACCTTGCTTTGAACATACATTCAGATTTGCTCCACTCGGAAAGGAGACTAAGGGCATCTTTAACAAAAACCTGTGTCCTGAATCCAATGTCTGCCACAAACTTTCTACTATGAACCTGCTTTGTGTCTCAATCATACTATGATTCTCATTAGTATCAGGTTAAATTCCAGAAACTATAATTTAAAAAAGAAATTTGACCACCTAAAGAAGGAAGAAATTCTTAGTACATCGCATGCCTGTACCCATCCCCATTAAGCAGGGTGCACCTTCCCTACACTAGGAATTCATACTCCGCTAAACACCTACAATACAGTAACTAACAAGGCAATACATATGGATCCTATTGATGAATACTACAGGAAAACATTCTTTATTCAATATATCTTGTCACTAAGTGATAGTATAAGGCCTTAGTGCTTTCCCTTATCATTGCCACTATAAAATTTAACAGCTATGGTTTCTGAGCAATGAAATAAAAGTACTAAAAACGAAATCGAGAACTTTACCTGAGGAGTTGCATAAGGAGCATTAGAACCAAGGATAGACCTGACCTCATCACAATCAAAGAATAGGTCAGATGGAGTATAAAGCTTCCCATCAAGTCTTGATTTTACCCAGCAATATTCACGAATCTTTAAAACACATGAAGACTCTGTATACTTTCCTTCCTTCACACCAGCACTGCCACAGCAATAAGTAGCTTTTTTGGCACCATATAGGTCGTCCCACACACTATCAAGAACTTGAAGGAAATGTGAGCATTGATCTACATATGTGCTTGAACTTGACAAGGCTGTTAGTATATCCACCAACTCAGGAGATTCCCAATCATTTACAGTCCAGCCTACTGAATTTCCATTCCCTTCCCATGCCAGGTCTTTCCATATACTACAAGATTGATCTTCCAGTTTCTTCTCAATATTAACTGCCTGCATAAGATCAGTGACACCAAGTTCCGTGAAAAACTTGCGCCACTGTAACATGTTCAACGATTTCACTTCATTAGAAGAAAATTGCAGATACACACTATCAATTTCGTTCCAGACAACATTTGTGCCAGCAAGAACTTTTCTCATATCAGCCGGATTACCAAATTCTCTGCTAAAGTGAAGTGGTTCAGAAACAGCACGTCTGTATCCATTATTCGTTATGATTACAGCTTTTTCTTGTAGCTCTCGTATTATTTTTGGCCTTTCCAAATGGCATAATGAGCAATTTGACTGCAAATGTATCATGATAAAGGCCAGATATTCAACCAAAATTAACTCATCTTTTGTCAGGCATTCAACATTTGTCATAGCCTGTAAAATGTGCTTCATCACAACTTCATGTGCTGACAACTGACCAATGCCAACACGCCGTAGCATGCATACGATCACATCTGAATCACCTCTGACCACGACATCACCACCAACTTCTGGGGAGAAAAAGAGAGAAGGGTGTACAGTTCTTAACTCACAATATAACTTCGGGAAGTTTTTCAAAATATGTGTACCATCAACTCCAGATCTAGTGGCCTCACATGGTAACCATATAGAATCTTCTCTAATTGAAGTATATGATCCATCGGACAGTGGAATAAATGGAATTTGAGCAATATCACCAAGGTAATCAGATTCTGAGTTTACCTGTAAACAGGACTCATGTCCAGTCGGTCGGCAACTCAAACATTCATAAAGAGCAACAAGCCAGGACCCTATCCAGTTCAAGCCCAAGTTTTTTAAATCATCCCCTCTATTGCATACTGATTTCATCAAATCAATCAAGATTCTTGGCCCAAATGTGTGCACGCCTAAAGCAGCTGCTAATGGATCTGACAAAAAGACATCCCTGTGTAGATAACCAACACCAAGATGCCTATTTAGTAAGTCATCAGGTAAAAGGATGCGTATCTGATCATTCCAACCTCGTAGAACCATGCATGGGAGAACCCATCGTTTATCCTTTCCCTCTAAAGGCAAGCAAGGAGAAACCCGTAACTTGGAAAGAATCATCCGTGGCAGTGGAGAGAAAAAACCTAGTACTTCCCCAACCAATGGGACAAAACTCATATAAAGTGAGATAGCTTTACCCGGGTTGCTTTGATAGCAGTGAAGTGACCTGAAAGATTCTGCAGCATTGACAAACAACTCTGGAAACTCTGAAAGTAACCATTGGTTCCAGGCACTGTCACCATCAACCTCCTCCCTGGATGATGGTAGTATGAAATCCCCTTGAAGAATAAATTTCAAACCATATGCTCGCAGTGGAAGGAATGCAAATACTGGCTGCTGTTCAAGATATGGTACGAACTCTCCACTAGAGTCCTGAAGTAATGTGAAGGCCATAGCTATTTCTGTGCTTTGTATGCCGGGCCGCATAGTACCGACATCCAGCTTCCGACTTGCCACAAGCCAAGTAGTGCTTTCTTTACCATGTGAAACCTTCACGAGACCATTACCAATATCCTCTCTTCGCATTATCATCAAAGAGTTTGTCATACTATCCCTAACTTTGATACATCGAAGACGGTGAAGAAATAACAATAATGATGGATGAAAATCTGCAAATTTTGACACCCATGACCTCATTCCTTTTCCCTCCACAAGTGAAGATTTAAAAGGAAGAACTATGCATGTATTCCAAACAGGATAGTCTAAATTCTCATTTCCAATGGCTAGATCTCTGCTTAACAATTCAAGATTGCATAGAGGAGGTACAAGGGTTGGTAAAATGAAGCCAAGTTCTCCCTTGGTGATATCGAACTTCATATGAAAACCATTTGAATGAATTTCTGGTGAATCAGTTACCTGCAGAAAACCCACAAGTAGAGATCACTTATCTATCAGTCATCTATGACTCATGAGGTGAAAAATATATCCTCAATTTTGTCAGAACCATGGTACATATTCATATTTTCAATACAGTTAAGAGCATGAAAACGCAAAGTATAAATATACAAGAATTCCACATTCGCATATATTATAGAGGATTATGCAAAGTCATGGAAATGTTGAGTTGTTGACCATGCACATCAAGTAGGTTCAAGAAAAGAGACATCAAAAGTTGCTAGCTACTTTGCTCATTGTGATACAATAAAATACATTAATGCTCACCCGAAATACTGATTTAAAGCCAATGCCTTTCTGTCCAATATAGCCAGCAGTGTAACCTTTTTTGGTTGAATTCCCAACATCACAAAGAGCTCTAATGTTTTCGGCAGTGAAACCAAATTCATTATTCAGGACCACAACACCAGTGCTTTGTAGGATAAATGCCAAAGTCGGTTCCACATTAGCAGGATAAGCATTATCATCTGCATTTTGGACCTGCAACAACATAATCTCAGAAACATGGGATAATAGTATTATCATAATAGACATTCTTCAAAACTGCATCATAATCCTAAAACCTAAATTGCACACTTTCGTTAAAGATATATTTGTTATAAGGGTACAAACTTTTTGTACCTTTTAGCACTGAGAATTGCATCTAAGACGAATCTACAATATTGTGGAGTCAAGCTTTCACTTTGACGAAGCCTAGTACAAACCACATAAAATAGTGGGAATCGTCACTTTCAGGTTCAAGCTAAATGACAAGGTTCAAGTGCCACAACCAGACATAGCTGGATGGTCTAATCAGATTGGCAGTGGACAGAGCTTCATTGTAACCATCACTTCAGAATTATTTTATTGCAGCATGTGATTACTTCACAATTATAATTCATTCAATTTATCCATGAGCATATTGATAATTTTGATGAAGGCATATCACATGAGACTGACCTTGTGTTTTTTAGGAGAAAGTATGTTTTCTTTGGGCTTGTAGGAGATTGATTGCTTAGCAAGCAAGACATGGAGTGGTTGCTTGGCCAGCAAGCAAAAGGGATACCGGTACCTTTTACATGCAGAACAGTATATACATTCAGTTGATTCTAGCGCTGCATGTCAGAAGAAGGGTGCTCTGGTATAGATTGTTTCAAGTATATACCAATGCGGCCATTATGACTCATGAGTAGTTGTTGCAGGTTTTGAGGACTAATTTGGCTTATGTAAGGAGCTGTTATGACCAGCACCAGGGCGCTTTTTCATGCTTTATTATCAGCTTGTGTGTAATTTGTTCCTGACTGGTGTGAGTCCATGGAATCAGGGGTTATCTTCAGCATTTAAAGCATTGTGTTATATTTGAAGAATGGATTAGCCTATTCCATTTTTTCCTTCAAGATCAAGTCATCCAATTTGAGCACTGTATGATGGAGGTTTGTGTATTATGGTTGGTTGAGGAAGAGAATCTTCCCAATGCAAGTACTTGCAATCTTCAGGACTGATTTACTTGCCTTTTGGAGTGTCGATCAGCCTTGATTTTGAGAGATACTAGTGTCGTTTTGAAGG
>ML803831.1:67999-79802 GCA_009831015.1 Picea engelmannii | reverse complement strand
AGGGACCCCTCATACTATGAGAATAGAGGCCACTACCATTGCCTTTATAGGGACTTGGGGAGCTCCCTATCCACTTTCTTTCGATATCACAATCAAAGATGCCTAGCCCTCTTCATCAAGGAGATTATCTGCCATATATCTCAATCTATACATGCCCTACCTTGCCAGCTAACCACTAGGAGGATCACCTCATACTTTCAAGTAACCCCATCAAATCAAGACAACAAGTGACTGACATACCTTTAGAGTATTCACGATCATAGAATTGTGAGACCTAGAGTCTCCTTTAAACCTCCACCCGTGAGCGACCAACTGACATCTTCAAGGCCAGTTTGGAGGTGTCAAACCAAGTCACAGACTACACAACACCATAGTGACAAAAGGACCAGTTCCAAATAGATCTAGAGCAAGGAACCTCTTGCCTGCTAGACTACCCCCTAGATTTAGTGGAGCAACAAAGGTTCTATCTGTCTTTTTTTTTCCTTCGACCTTGGATGGTAGGAGAGTAGGGCCTCCTCACTCCTACTCCCCACAATATCATACAGTCAGATCCCTCTATGGTGCTCAATGACGTCGACATCGCGCCAATACCCCTCCCCCCCCCATGCCCCCAAACCCTTGATCGGCCTTGAATGGTAGGAGAGTAGGGCCTCCTCACTCTTCCTCCCACCCAAGATTGTATAGTCAAATCCCTCTATGGTGCTCGACAACTTCAATCAAGTCAGTACCCCAACCCCCGCCCTCAACCATCAGGATCAAGAGACCTAGACATCATGTCCATTTATCTTCGTTGCTCTTGCTCAACACCAAGACGTCCAAATCCCTTCTATCAAATTCTCCCACTGTATCAGTGCACTTGCAATATTGTTATTTATCTTTTGGTTAGACCTAGTGATTCACTTAGCTAAACACTTATCTATGCTACACGTTTTTTTTTTCACTTTCTTTATCTTGCTTTCAACATTACCTAGGAGTTGCCTTTGCACTCCCACATTGTATTCACAATGGATGTATCTTTTAGTCCCATTGACCTATTTTTGTTGTCATTTATTGAACATTAATGAAATTAACTTATCTTATTTATTACCTTATCTGACTAGTTCTTCTTCAAATCCTTTTTGTGTTGGGTATTTAGATGAGGCATCCATGCCTAGGTCAGGCTTGATTGTGGCAGGTTCCGCTTCTGTTGTTGGTGGGCAAGATGGTAATCATACTGCATCTTCTTCTACAATGTTGCTTTGTATCATTAATCTCTAGAATAAGGTGTACTTCCATTGTAGGATGTGGAGGGTGATGACTATCTATCGGATTAGTCTATCACTATCTAGTCCATACATAGTATTACAGCATACTGCATAGATAATATTTGTCAGTCTAAATGTCAAAGCAGTGAGTGAATATTTTTTTCAAGAACTAGTGCTACGTGGGAGGAAATTTGGATAAGGAGTGTCGAGATATCCTTGTAACCATCGCGGGGTGTTTCCCAAAGCTTCTATTTACAAGAAACGTCTAGGTGACTTGGGAAAAGTCCCCCATATCCTCCGGGATTTCCCCTTCCGAATTGGGACTTCCCCCTGCAGTGCCCTAGTTCTCATGCACGAGGAAATATCGCATTCCCAGTGGGTGAGAAGGAAATCTCATGCAACAATGGAAAAAAGAATCCCAAGATGATAAACTTTGAGAAAATTAAAGCAATTTGAGATCTGATTTTTTTCTCAATTGAAAACTATTTGCCTTACCCTTTAGATTAGTCATGGCTCTTATGTATTATATATATGAGTCTTCTTGACTACATATCACCATTCCTTGAATCTTCATATTCATTAAATATTCATTTTCAGTCCTTGGACTATATGGGCTTGTGCCATTTCTTATGAATGCCCATGGCATACCATGACTACCCCAAGGTACATGACATATCCCCATAAGTATTGCAAATAGACCACTTAATTATGTGGTCAAATAAGAGCTCTCTTTATTATGTTTCTTGTAAAAAATTTGCAAGCTTGTGTTACCATAATTAAAGCATAGCAATATTGCACTTCTAATAAGAGAACTTTGAAAAAATGTAGTAATTAGGTGTCAAAAAAATCACATCTTAATCCTGAAGGCATCTTTATGCTGGAAACATACGATAAGAAGGTTGATGTGATTGTCAAACCAAACATGTCTAATCCAACCCATATAAATTGATGTGGATGATACTCAAGTCATTTACAGTTATAAAAATCTGGTGGATCCAGGGTTTTTAAAAATCTGGTGGATCCAGGGTTTTTAAAAATCTGGCAGATCTGCAGATCCAGCCCCCTGGAATAGCAGATCCAGTAACATAGATTTAAACATATTCAATACCATAAAATGCATCTGCATAGTGAACTTTGAAATGTCTGCTCACTTTGAGAACTTACCATTTGCAGAGACCAAAGTATCACTTTCTTCCTTAACAGATGGAACTGGTGCTGCTGCTTTAGAAAGTCCAACATCTATCACCCCTGAAGCATAGGCCATTTCAGTCTTTCCGCCATCCTGTTTGTTGACCTCTTGGAAGGTGTCATAGAGGCTATCCCAAAGTCCCATTTTCATTGACATCACCTAAAATGTTAATATGAATGAAATCTATGTTAAATTTTGCAGATTTCTACCAAATTCCTGAAACTTTTTCCCATCCTACATCATATATTGGTAAAAATAAAACAATAACCATAAAACAAATGCCTGAAAAATACAATTAAAAATTGACATCACCTAAAATTTTAATATGAATGAAATCTATGTTATTGCAGATTTCTGCCAAAATTACTCAGACTTTTTCCCATCCTACATCATATATTGGCAAAAAAAAAATCAATAACCATAAAACAAATGCCTGAAGAATACAAGTAAACAAATTGGTGGATGATGAATGCTGATAAGTTAATCTATATTCAAATATTACTTTTTAGTAAGCGGAAACTGTATCAATGAAACAGTTTATCAGCTACAATTACATGCAAATGCAGGTCAGTGTTCCTCTGAAAAACACAGGTTACTCATTTCAAGATTGAGTGTGGTTGTAAAAATAACCTAGAACTCATATGTCTTGAGGTTAGCACAACCTCTTCTCCTTCAAAGATAGATCAGATATGTTATTGATCACTTATTGACAAAAAATAACCACTGATTATTTTGCATAGTAATCAAGCTGATGCTAAAATAGAGTATCCAAAAAACATCAACATGTTGCACATCTTATTTCCTCTTCTTACCAAGTACCAAGAAATAGTTAGCAAAAATAAAGGGAAATTTTACAAGAACAAGCCTGTGGCTTGGAATGTTATTAGGAAGCTTTTTGATTCCAAATGCATAACCTGAAACTCATAATATCCTTCATGTGTTGTAGAAGCAAATTCAGATGTATCTTCTCCTTGAAATTGAATTTGATAGATATTGGCTCGCATATTAGCACCAAGTATTTCATCCATGGCTTTGTTGAATGCAATGGGATATTAATTTCTATAGTAATCTTGTTGAGAAATTATATTGGAACAGGAATTTCATTAATTTCACTGAGAGATCAAAAGTGATCAATTGGACTATGAAAAATCAAATTATAGGACAAAAACAGTCAAGAAGTGCCTCCAATGTCAATATATCTCAGCTAAATATAACCACTAAATGAGGTAAGAAAAGATATAAACGAGCTAAAGTATATCAATATAACAAAATGTTTGCATGTTTCTGTGGCTTAGTCCACAACATCCAACAATGCAAGGACTAGAGCTCCACGCGTTTTAGTTTCAGAGATCCCACATGGTGTCTGACCAAAGAACAATAAGAATGTATTGTTGTTGAGTCACTAACTTTGGACACTAAATTTGAGGTACAAGGTCTCTCATTTCCATAATATATAACTGCCAATTCACCCAAACTCTATCAAAGGATATCTATGGCAGTATCATCATCTGTTGTTGGGAAGAATTAGAAGTCAATAATGTTAGTTTTTGGTAGCATCGGACAATATAACCACTAAATGAGGCAAGAAAAGATATAAACGAGCTAAAGTATATCGATATAACAAAATGTTTGCATGTTTCTGTCGCTTAGTCCACAACATCCAACAATGTGAGGCCTAGAGCTCCACACGTTTTAGTTTCAGAGATCYCACATGGTGTCTGACTARAGAACAATAAGAATGTATTGTTGTTGAGTCACTAACTTTGGACACTAAATTTGAGGTACAAGGTCTCTCATTTCCATAATATATAACTGCCAATTCACCCAAACTCTATCAAAGGATATCTATGGCAGTATCACCATCTGTTGTTGAGAAGAATTAGAAGTCAATAATGTTAGTTTGTGGGAGCATCGGACAGGTACTTCCACAGAGGCTCTATGTCTAGCCTGTGGAAGTCCTCCTTGTAACCTCTCAGTAGACCTTAGGGAGTTCACTTTATGAGCTTAATAATTAAAGTGATGTTCTTTTGTTAATTAAGTTAATGGCATTAGTAACTTAAGTAAGTGTTTGATTAAGTCATGACCATTAGATCTAAAGTGAAGGTGAGATTAGATCTCAGTCTTTGACCACTTTAGAGATCTAGGGTTTGATTGATTTGGTCAAATCTCAATGTAATAAAAGGAAGCCTAGGTGAGAGGATGAGACACAATGATGGTACACAAAGAATGAGTGAGCACTCAGTTGTGCAGGGGCAGGGGCCGAGGAAAGGGTGCAAAGTGGCAGCTAGGAAGATGGCAGTCAGCAAGATCGAAGGACAGATCTTGGGCTAGGTTATTGGCTGATTTGTATATCCTCAGAAGGGCCATTATCCCAAGACAGGAGCCCTGATTTTATAGCAATAAAATCATCACAGATCTAGTTTTTCAGCGAGGGTTTTTCTAGGGGTTGATTACTCGACTATCTTGTGCAGTGTCTTTTATGGTTTCCTGATTTATTTTGCTTCCGCTGAATATTTATTCGTTAAGAACCTAGCTGTATTGTGATTCAGTGAAATTTGTTTTTGCTCGGAATTAACAATCGGGTGCTAGGTTCAGAAAAATTAACAATAATGTCTCTCACTATTTAATCCTTGCAAGAACTATCTCACCCTTTCAAATGGTTGTACATCTAGTTTTTTTGTTTCTATCTACAGAGCTGACTTTGTATAATCTTCTTCCCATGAAGCAAGAGCTGTACTGCAAATCATTGATCAATATAACAGAACAAGATGAACAAGAGATTTGGAGTCTCTAAATAGGTAGTTGGTACCTACCACATGTCTTAGAACAGACAAGATGTCAAAAATTAATATATAAAAACCCTTCCTACTCAACGTGAATGGAACAAACTCTGTAGATCCTATGATCTAAAGCAATCAAGCTTCTTCCTGAATTCCAAGTTACTGTGAGCAAACTAAAATTGAAACTTGTTACCTCCAGGATCTGCACAAAAGATTAGTGCAATCATCCAAGTACAAAGCCTAGAAGAGCTTGACGACACCACCCACTGTCACCTCAGTGGTTGTCCTCCTCACTTTAGGCCGGCTCTCCTCTGGCACGAGGGGGTATTTCCTAAAAGATCAAATCACTAATCTATCCTATTAACACAGATCTGAAAATCAGACTAGTGATTTGGTGTTTTATGATTTTCTTTAAGGAAAAAGGATGAAAAGAACAAGAAAGAACTAGTGCCTTGTCCTTTGGGCAAATGGAGTCAAAGCATAACTTGATGAAAAAGCTCGAAAAGAAGGAGAAATGAGCAAGTTATGTAACACATGAACATGACTGATTAAATCAAGCACATTGACACTTCGCACTGCATGAAAAGCTCAAAACGATGCCATTCCATCACCAACTCATCATCAACCAGCATGTGATGCAACCATTAAAGTAGAAAGAACGGCAAACGGTCACCAAAATATGAATGAACAGCAACCTTTATCTTCATTAACAATTCTTGCCACATCAAGAGATCTAGAGGGATGAAAGCCTCTCATAATGCCCTCCTCCAAATGAAAAAACTGCCCACAGAAATATGTGTAACAGAACTGAAATAAAAGATATACAAGCAGAAGATGCCCTGACAGCCTAAGCCTCAATGTGGTCTACAGCCCAGCAGAAAAACTCATTCTTCACCCAAAGCCTCAATGTGGTCTACTCCTCTCCTATAAATTGGATGGTATTCATTGGTTATTGATCGGATATTGCAGCAGCTAGCATAGTTTTCTTTCTTGTTCTTCTCTCTCTCTCCTAGTCTAGTGACTCTTCTTTGAGCAAAGGGATCATTGTACCCGTTGAGGACTTGCCAATTGTGGCACAACCAACCCTCTTGCAAGCCTATCAATAAAGAAATTGAGTGTTTGTGTTCTAACCTTGTTTCTTGTTGGTGTTTTGTGAATTTTGCAATCTGATTTGTCATTTTCTTTAACTATTCATTGTGATTTTATTGATCTTTTGAGTACTTTCCTGTTCTATTTCTATTCTATATTCATTGTGCTAGCCCTGCGGGATCCCCTCCAAGTGAAAAACTATATTTTCCCAACGTTTTGGACAGTTTAAACACACTGTCCAAGACAAACAGCTAGCTGTTTTTTGGGTTTACACGCAGAAAATCAGTCTTCAAAGACAGCAGCAAGGTACCCAGGGTGCCTAGGGACTCCCCCCTGAGACTAGCAAGCACTAGCCCAAATGGAGAGGGGTCTAGCCCGTGACAATTTGGGGCTTTATTTACTCCTTCAATTAGCCAAGTTTTCATCGCTGTAATAACAGGTTATATCAGCTCAATTAGAGGGTGGAAATTTGTGCTAACACCTCCCCAAGGAAGAAATTTGTTATGATTTGACCTCATCTACTTGCTATTCCGAGGAGAACGCCCACTTGGTTGAGGTGTCTTTCTTATCTTGTTGTACATGTGGCCTCTAGTCCACCATATTTTATTATTTTTTGACCTCATCCTCTTTAGTTAGTTGGAGGATTTACTATTTTGGGATAGCTAGTTAGATATTTAGTATTATTTTATTTTGTGATTGTTGAGCTTTTCATCTATATACAGAGCCTCCTTCTCCTTGTATGATTGTTGAATATCATTGGAATAGAAAGTTGCTACTACTTTTTTCCTTGTGTTCTTGGTCATAGTGTATGTACAACTAGCTTGTGTGGTGAAGATTTCTTGGAGACTCTTGAAAACATTGTTTTGCAAGTATAGATGGACAAATCAACTTGGATCCATAGAGGAGTTGCATAGCTACAATGGAGAAGGTAAGTGTTATCCACCAAGTTGCACTAGGATGGACTTGCAGTTGAGCCGCCAAAGATTGAGCAAACAATTGCTCAAAATTCATAGTTCAGAAGTCCAGCCGGTCAAATTGACCACCTTTTTTCGCATTTCCATCCCCTGTGGGGCATTGTAATAAGATGAGATTAGCATGATGATTTTGTCAAAGGCTTGGCCTCCTAAGACCTGATCATGAGTACATATTCTAGAGTGTTTTTTTTCACTTGTTAATTATTTATTGCCTGAAATTCATTTTAGGCGAGTTATAATTTCTAAGTTTTTCCACTCAAATACCTCCGAAGTTGGAGTGTGTAACGGAGGGTTAGGTCTTAGCTTGGAAATCCATCTCTAGTGTCTAAATGTTTATATTACCATGCTAGGTCATCACTTTTGAGTCATATGGAAATTGCACTAAGTCCCCCTAAGGATTTTTTAATGTTTTGAGTCGATAAAAATTTTCCACAAAACAGAAATTTTTTATCGTAATTGGTCAATAAGTTTAAAAAGAGGCATTATATGCCTTGTAGGTATTCGTTTTCACATCCAAAATACCCACTTTATCTAATTACCACATTTTCAAGGGTAAATATTAAGTTTTACTCAAGAAAAAATGATTTTCTCTCGAAAAAGGTAAATAAAAATCAAATAAAAGACAAAAATTAGCAAATTCTATTTTTGTGGAAACATTTTACCCACATGTTTTTAGTTAATTGTCTCTCTCTCCCACTTCACTATGACTTAGTAATAGTTGAGAGTGAGTTAGAGAGAGTTAGTTGAGAGTTCTCTCCACTTGATGGAGATCCCAAAGCACAAGTGCACACTTCCTTGAGAGGCTACGCATGAGGAGTAGGGGAGATAATCCCAAGAAGGGTGCACACCTACTCAAGAGAGGTGGCGACCCCTCCTTTCCCTCTAACTCAACTTATCGTGAGTTATCTCACCTAATTTGAGAGGTGGCGCACATCCTACCACCCAATTGGATCGTCTCACATTGGGATTGGCACCCTTCTCCTTGGGATTCACGCCCTCTTAGCTATAAAACTAAGTCAACCCCTCCTCATTTGGTTAGTTGGAGATTGGGGAAAGAACTTGGATATTGTAATATTGTTGTAATACTCTTTGAAGATTGAATAAAAGACTTTGGAGGTCTATAGTGCTTGTATCAATGTGTGGGTGCTTGGATAATTGTGCTTAAATTTGAGGTAACCTTGTATTTGTTCAATTTTTTGTATATCTACTTCATCTAAGGCCTTGGAAAGTGTGTTGACACACAATAGGGTAGGATCTACTTAACTATTGTTGTTTTTTAGATCTTACTATCTTCTTATATCTAGAGATTTTGAAATTGCATGTTTTTCTGATGAACTAATGTGTTTTTCTTACTATCTTCTTAAGTCTCTTTTGTAGGAAGTGTTGACCACCTATTTCAACTAGGGGTCAACATCATGTACCATGAAGCTATGTACCTTGTGGTACAACATATTTTGAAGACTTATGGCTCAGCACAGCAAATTTTGCCCCCGACACATCTTTCTATGTACTCAGAATGTCCGCTCCCCTGCGTGGGATAATAATGTAATAGGTCAGCAGGAGTCAATTTTTAGTTAGTTGCCTAGGACTTTATCATTAGGGGAGTCCTTTCATCGAGTGTTTTTTTCCTCATGTAATTAATCTTGCCTACCAAGCAATTTTAATTATCCTCCGAGTTTTTCACTCACAAAATCCTCCAAAGTGGTGAAAGGCGTTTTAATGATCGATCTCAAGGGGTGACTAAGGTTTAGGAATGTTGTAAATGACCATGCTAGACATCTTGTAGAATTTTGCGAAATTTCGTTAAGTTTTGATAGGTTTTTTCACTTATTGGAAATTTTAATTAATTTTGATATAAAATGTAAACATTTGGTCCTTGGGGATTTTGTATAGGGGTGTGGGTACTCAAATCAAATGGAAGATGAGCCCCTACACCCTTGAACCAAGTTTCAGCTCAATTGGACAAGTTTTGCTAGGTCATTGTCCATGAGGAGTCCAAGTCAATGAAAAATCAGCGAATAATTGGCTAAATTAAAAAAGCCAAAAATTGTAAAAATGTCTAAAGTCATGAAAGAGAGTGGGGAAATGATTTCTAATGTATTTCCTAAGTTGAAAAAGTAGAAATCCACTTAGAAGAGCCTCCCATGCAAAGTCAACAACCAAAAGTGAGTCTCCCTAGTGAAAAGTGCACCTCCCTTCCTCATGAACTTAGGGAAAATAAAAAATTAAAGAAAAAAAAGGTGCCAAAAACCTAATTTCACCCTTCTTATAGCCTAACCTCATGTTTGACAAGTCAAAAGATGTTTTCTCCCTTCACATCTCACCCCTCAAACCCTAACTCACTACCAAAACCCTAAGAGTGTCTCTTCCTTGACTTTGTCTATCTCTCTTAGATGTGTGACACTTGTAATTCATCCAAGAGGGGTTTTTCCTCTCTCCCAAGTATAAAAGAATGCCTGCCCCTCATCATTTCTCCATCTATTATCAGAGCAAGTCTATGCTGCCCAAATCTCTCCCACTCTCCTCTCTCTCTCTCCAATTCTCATTGTAAATCTTGTTGCAAGTATTTGTAGCAACATTTTATAAATAATAAAGGAAGCTTTGGAGGATCTATGGTGTGCATTGGGAGTCTTCTTGATGTTGTTTATGGTGTTCTTGTGAGGTGATATTATTGCATTATGTTTCTTGTATTTTTTTGCTTCATTAGTTAACTTGGAGACCCAAGCAAAGTATTCTGCTTGGGAATAATTGGTAGTAGTATTACTATTTATTTTGTGGTTGTTTCTTTCAAGCTTGGAAAGTATTTTGCAAGCTTTTAGATGCACTCACCTCCGTGTTGTTTTGTGTAGCAAGAATATACTTTATTTGCAGGTCACTAAAGGATTGGAGTGAATTTCAGATCTAGAGATTCACTCATTCAACCACTCAAAGCTGCTAATATTTTTGTGTTCGTATGTCCACCCTTTCCTCTCATTCACAAGCATTTTTCTGATCTGAAATAGTCTATAAAACTTCATTTATATGTTTAGATTTTCATATTCTAATTTATGTTTTATTTGCTAACGGAAATTTACAAGTTTCCAAGTGTTTTGCAGCATTTTCCAGCAAGCATTTGCTTGTTGTTTTGTGCAAATTCTTGCTAGGTTAAGGGGAGGTGTGGCTCATTTTGGGTCTCAAAAGACTCAAGAAAGCCTTATAAAGTTTGGGTACCAAACCCCCTTCCTTCTCTAAACTTCTAAAGCATTATAAGGAGCCCAAGATAGTCTCTTGGGCTTGCATTCTCTTTCCTAGATTAAAAAATCTGATATTGTAATTTAGCATTAGTTTGTCCACACCTTGCAAAAAGATTGGCATAGCCATGCATGCAAAATCGTGAAGGCTAGATTAGGTTTTAATTTTCTGTTTTTCTTTTTATTGTTTGTCCCACTTCTCCCATAAAGAGAAGGTTGTGTGGCTAGTTTAATTATTTCATTTAAGTTATTTTATTTTCACCCACCTTGGCACAAAATCGGTAGGCTTGTCCTCCACCTTGTGCCATTGTTGTGAGATTGCAAAGTTATTTATTTTTGCCCACCTTTGTCCTTAAGGAAAAGTTGTGTGGTTAGGAAATTGTTTTATCTCATTTCAAGTTATTTAATTTATTAATTTTCGCCCACACCTTGCAAAGAGATTGGTCTAGCCATCAATACAATATTGTGAAGGCTAGTGTAATTTATTTATTTTGGAAAGTAAACAAACTTGTGCCCCGCCTTCTGCCCTGCACTTTGTGGATCTTGGGTAACTAAGAAAGGGAAAAAGGACTGTGCGGCTAGTCTAATTAGGCACTCAATCTACTCATGGTTTCAACCACCAAAATAGGGTAACTTGAGAGGCTACATGGGGTTGAAGTCAGGGATGGCTTCACGGCACTACGTGTCCTCCTTGCTTGAGTGCCCAAGCATTATGGATCTGACCTGTGGAGCTAGGGAAGGACCTTGTTTGTCCTTCTTCTTGAGCACCCGCCATTTCCTTTTGGTTGAAGGGATAGGGATTTGGGCTAGTCACATAGTCTAGGCCTGTAGCTCTCACATTTTAATCCCCCCTGACTCAAGAGAGACTTAAAATTTATTAAAATCAACCTACACACAATTTTCACAAGATTGCATCTCAAGTTTATCTTTCAAGCATTTTTACTTTCCAAGTTGTGTAATTTACTTTCCATGTGATTTTACTTTCCAAGCAATCTCATATTTCAAGTTGCTTTCTTTCATTGTGGATATTCATATGTATTAAAGATTGTTTATTTTTTGGTTGTAAGCATTCTTTGTTCATTTGGAAATAATTGTTTAAAGCCAATAGTCATTTCATTATCTAACTCGTTGTATAGTTATTTCATGTCTTATTTCATGTTGTACATATATATTTAATTGCTCATCTCAATAAGTAAACTTTGGGTATATTTTAGGCACTAGTCTATTTATTGTATTGCTAAAGAAAAGGTTTGTTTGTCATTCAAAATTGCATTGTGCTTTGTTTGCTTGTCATTGG
>ML803831.1:54377-66763 GCA_009831015.1 Picea engelmannii | reverse complement strand
CTCAAAATCCCTTTGGTGTATATATTTTAAATTAAAGAACTTTAACTTTTTTCTCCAAACTTTTAAAGCCTCTTTTTGTTTTTTCTTAATAATATTAATCAAAGTCCCTTTGGTGTATATATTTTAAATAAAAGAACTTTAACTTTTTTCTCCTTACTTTAAAGCCTCTTTATATATATATATATATATATATATATATATATATATGAACTTTATTTCCTTATTTCTCCTTGTATTTTATAGTAGACCCTTAACTATAATATGTGTTCTTAATAATCTTCTTATAATATCGTCGTATATAGCTTTTATGAACCTTTTTTTTCACTTTATATTATATTAATATAATATAAAAAATCCTTTTAAAAGAATATAGAATATTGACCTTTTGCTTTTTTTTTTAAATTATATAATTGACCTTTTTCCAATGTAATTTCTTTTTTTCCAACCTTTTGGATACCTTGTTTCCAATGTAATTTATTTTTTTCCCAACCTTTTGGATACCTTGTCGTTAGTATTAATATGAACTTTTTTTTTTCAGTTTATATTATATCAATATAATATAAAAAATCATTTTAAAAGAATATAGAATATTGACCTTTTGCCTTTTTATTTTAAATTATATAATTGACCTTTTTTAATGTAATTTCTTTTGTTCCCAATCTTTTGGATACCTTGTCTTTAGTATTAATAAGATGTATAGTTTTTTAAATTAAAAATTTTAACCAATCGTCACTTCTTCTTCTTCTAAGTTGGCTTCCATACGGACATGACTCTTAATCAGATTTGTATGGATTGTATGGAAGTTTAAGGAGCACACGTCTAAATTTCAATTGATGCGGCTGTATAAGGATGATAGCAGTAAACAGTATGGCGGTTGATAACACCACAACAATTACAGCAACAACGTATGGATGACACAAAAGATTAGCGGTTAATGTACGGATTGAATTGTACGACGCTTGTACACTCAAGTAGGTTTTATAACTGAATTTGTCAGTTGTACGATCAAGTACGGACTTTTGTGTTCCCAGTGATGTGACAAAACCAATCCAATTACACGTTAACCCTGGTTTGTTGGTGTAACGTTTTCTCAATGTATTTGGCTGATGGAGACTATCTCGCTGGGATTGTTATTTTATTTTCTTGAGTTAATACAACATCGAAACCACTAATTTAAATATACAGTGGCAGCTCTTCTTTTATCTTCACATAGTACTGATAATTCTTTTTCATAATTTGACTCTTTATTTCTGGTTTTTTTTTTAATTGTAGCAGACTTTTTTTTTTCTGTGGACTTTAAAAATTGTAGTGGAATTTGACTCTTTATTTCTGGGTTTTTTTTTTTATTATTGTAGCAGACTTTAAAAATTTTAGTGGAATTTTTTTTCAATGGAAATAATCTTCTCCAACTGAATTTCGAGCTTTAAATGGCCAAAGGCCAATTGTTGGTCAAAGACCAGATCAGAAGAACTCCCAAATTTTTTATGTGTGGCTAAAAGTTGGTTCAGACAAGGTCTGCAAAGAGAGTGGCCAAAGGCCAAGATCAGAAAAATGAAGCTCTGATACCAAATGAGATGAACAAAGTTCGCTCACACAAGAATTATCCAAAATACTTGGAATATAACATAATAATCCATGTAGGAATAATATATAAAATATGAATAGATAAGATAAGATGATATGATTGAGAATGAGGGCTCATTTATATACCCATGCAAGGGTGCCCTTTAACCAATAGTCATGTCATTTGAGACATGTCCTTTCATTATTAATAGATATTATTTATTAATTAATTATTATTATATTATGAATATCTATTTATAAGTATATTTATGTTCATAACAACTTAACATAGTTAAGTAGGGTCTACCCCCCTTGGCTTCCCTAGGAGTGAGCCTAGACGGAAGAAGTTCGGATCGAGGTGACAGTGGGTTTGGACTTAGGCTTGTGCCTCCAAGGACACACCAAGTGGGTTGGAGACTTCTCCACGCTTGTCGGTGTGTATAAGGACGGCAACAGAAAGTACCTTATCTAACAAAGTGTTTGCAAAGGTTGAACAGGTTGCCCAAGCTTGGAGAGGTGTTGGATTGGAGATCCATCCTTCACTCTTTTCAAGAGATTGAAGAGCAAATCCCTCTTTCATTTACCAAAGGACCCCATAGCCCAAGATTCAAGATTTGAAGAAAGACATTCTCTCTCTCTCTCTCTCTCTCTCTCTCTCTCTCTCTCTCTCTCTCTCTCAAGTTTCAATATTCTCTTGGTTACTTTTTCATTGCATGCAAGTAGATTTCAATTTCCAAGAGTGCATGCATGTTCATTTAGATCTAGATTAAAGTCTCATATCTAAAGCTAGATCTAGAAGTAAGAAGTCACGTTTTTGAAATAAATTTTAAAAGCATAAAATTGAGTAGTTTAGAATGTTGTTTCATTGTTAGATCTAGCTATTTAGTGGCATTTATTTGTTGTTTTGGGACAGCAAATAAAAGTCATTAAAAGAGCTCTCTTTTAGCTTATTTTAATGTCAAAAATCATCAAAATTTTAAATTTTTATACTTAGAATTTTTTCCGCAAGTTTGGGCTTTAAGGTTTATTATCCAAAGGCACTTCTAAAGTGTCTTTTGCTGCATTTGATCTCTATTTGTTTGCTGGTTTTTTGCAGGTTGCTAATAAAACAAGGGGAAACTCTGCCGAATTTTGACAAAATCATAGCAGTTTTGACATCGAGAAGCATCCCTTTGAAGACAAAACCTTTTTTGAAACCTTGTAAATCTTGTGATCCGGAGTTATAAGGATCACAAGCCTCCCCAAAAAGGAGGAAAGCATTGTAACAAAAAGTAATGAAATAAGTGGGGCACATAGTCCCCACTTTTCTTTTTCCCCCTAAGGCGGGACCGGTGTTGTGGTTTGGTTGTCTTGCATGGTTTCCTTTTTGTTTAAGTTCCACAATTTCACATCTTAAGGATAAACGAAAAGGAACCTCAATCATAAACAGTACAAAGCAATCTTAAAATGGATTTTCATTTTTGCAAAGTACAATACCAATTGTTAGATTAGATTTTCTTTCAACCATCTACTTTTAATTTTCCTTTTGCAAATAAATCAATCCCCTCAATTCCTTAATTTTCCCTTTGGTTTGGTTGTCTTGCATGGTTTCCTTTTTGTTTAAGTTCCACAATTTCACATCTTAAGGATAAACGAAAAGGAACCTCAATCATAAACACTACAAAGCAATCTTAGAATGGATTTTCATTTTTGCAAAGTACAATACCAATTGTTAGATTAGATTTTCTTTCAACAATCTACTTTTAATTTTCCTTTTGCAAATAAATCAATCCCCTCAGTTCCCCTAAGTAGGCTCATGCCAAACAGGGGTTGGAGAGTGTGGACTTAGTTTAATTAGAAAATCTTTTACTTTTCTGCTATTTTCAATTTATTGCGAATGAACCCATCACCTTGACTCCCCAGTGTATGTTCCTGACCCTTCCATTGAAAGCTTGGTCTCAATCTTTGGAAGTAAGTTCCACGTAGAATCGGGGCTTGACAGTGCGGATTTAGTCTAATTAAGACAATCTCGAAGGTTTCTATTGCTTTGGTTGGAAGTCGCATAAAGGGAGTGTGTGAAGTCAGACGGGAACTTTGAGATCTAGGTTCTCCCCGTGTTGGACCTTCAACACCTTTATTGAGCTTGTTGGTGAAGTCATTTGGACTTTGGAAAGTTCTCTGCAAATTCCAATCTAAGGGATAGCCTCTTAAGAGGCCACATCTAGATTAGCGTTATTTTCAAGTAACACTTTGTCTACACTACACAAGCAACATTCATAATAATCTTATTCAACATTTAATAATCACTCAACATTAAGAAATTTCTTAAAATTTACAAGCAACACACTTGCAAGTCTTCATCTTTCAGTAGCAACTTGTGGTACACGATATCGCAGCATTACATTATACTTGGCACTGGTATACATTATTTTGCTTATCATTTTACTTCAAGTACTTGTATCATTTTTGTAAGTTGTATCATTTATACAAAGTATCTTGAATGCCTTACTTTCAAGCATAAGCAATCTTATTTTACATGTCATATATCTTGCTAGTGTAATTTCAATTATATATTGCTATTGTAATTTCATCTTGCTATTGTTGTTGTAATAAAAACTCTTAAATTCTATTTCTTGTTCTTAGACTAGATCAAGCCTTAAATTTATTTATTTTTAGGGACTACACCCCTTGGCTTTGCTAGGATTGGCCTAGACGGAGGAGTCGAGGATCAGGTGACAGCACCTTGACTCGAGACTTGCCCCCAGGGACACACCCAGTGGATTAAAAGTTTTTCCATGCTAAACCCGAGGTGTGTATCAAGGCTACAACAGTAAGTCTTTCATTTTCTTGTCACTTTGTCACAAGGGAGAATAGTTGTATGCCCTTGACGCCCATAGTGAGAAAAAGGCTAAAAGCATAGTTTTTCCCCTTAGATAAGGCCACTCTATAGTCCTTTTTTGGTTGAGTAGCTCCCTTAGTGAGTCCCTTCCTTCTATCTTTCTTGCATTTCTAGTGTTTTTCAAATCTGGGGTTGCTAAAGATTGTAGCTTCAAGCTATAACAGCCTTATATCTTTTTAAGTGATACACTCAATAGTTGCATGCACTTGACCCCATAGCCCTAGGATAATTTGAAGCACTAATCTACCACTTCCAACCCATAAAATTCAATTTTTTTCTTTAGTTTTTGTTTCTAACAATCTGGTATTTTCTTGCAAGTTAGATCCTTAAAAAATCAGATTGTTTTAGAGCCAATTTGCATTTCACGGTTATCATATGCTCGCTGGTTGATTTGAGGTAAATCGTTGCCCTCTTTCATGCTTTATTCCAATCAATTTCCCCGTCATTCAATCCCTCTTTCCTTGCTGGTTTTTATTTTCTGAACAGGGATATATATAATTGTAGATCTGAAATTTCATTTAGCAGAAATATTCAAACAGATTTAGCAAATTGCACTCACCTTAAGACCAAATTCTGGTTTAAGTTACAAGATTGTAACTCACTCACATTGTTGATTTATGTTTATCTTAAGGAAATTCAATTTGGATCTACAATATTTTCTTAAAATCTAAATCATTTAAGCAGATCTAAATAAGTAAACAGGTTGAATCAGCGTTTCAAGGTGTTAAATTCTTGGCCAATTGGTTCACTCTCCTTCACACTCTGCTGGTTTTAATTTTTCTGAAGTGATTGTCGGATCTAGATCTGGGTTATTTATCTTTCATTAGTCAAACAGATCTGAAACTTTCACTCATTTCTTAAGGGAGAATTCAAGACTTTTGTTCTAAATATTACATTTCATTTTGTTCATGGTTATTTGAACATAAGAGAATTATCTAAGCTAAGTGGGAAATCTAGAATTTAACCTTTAGAAGGATCATTTCATAAATCTTTGAAGTATTTCACACCTCTCTTAAGGTTAATTTCCATTGTGGTTGGATTAATAAGTCTTGGAGCAATTCACATCTTAATCTATATTTTCATGTTTCAAGTACAATGGCACCTAACCAATTCTAATTTCATTTTCAGCATTTAACACAATTAAAGGATCAAATTGTTAATTCACTAATCATGTGGAATATATCTTAAGGAATATACAATTTTGGTTCTTGTAATGGTATTATGAATGGTTGAGTAGCTGTTGGATCACAATCTGAAGTTAGATTAAATCATCATTTTATTTCATAACTTGTTGTGGAGAATTTATATTTCAAGAGGAGATGATTTGTCATCATTCATGGAATTGCCATGTCATTTCACATATGGAGTTTATACTGTTTTTCTTGGGTGATTAGGAATTGTCCCTATTGTGGTAATTCGAACTTCACAGGTGGTTAAGGCTTAAATCTATTCACAAGCATTTGTTCACATATCCACTTGAGGAATCATTTCTCTTTGTAGAAAATCAGTGACATATGTTGAGTTTTGTACCTTGGGAGGTGTTCCCCATGTGCTTATGACCTCCTTAGCACATGAGGGAAGGACATTACACTTTGTACCTTGTACTTTTGTCTAATTTCACTTTAACTTTGTCTAAAGTGAAATTTAGTCATTTTGGCCTAAAAGTGACTATTAATTCACAAAGGGGTGAATTGGAGACATAAAGTTGACTTAGAAAACTTAACCCAAAGTGGGTTTTTGATTTAGATATTCATGGGGAGATCTCAACCATCGATTAGATGGGARATGAGATGATTTCTACCRTTGGATCTCTAGGTTTCCTTTTGGATGTCAAAGAGAGGCGCAAAGGGTGAAGGAGGGCACATTCTTCATTTGGTCATTTGCTTGTTGAGAGAGGAGCTYTTGGAGAATGGAGATGAGATCAATTTTGTGAGGATGATATAACTTGGGCGCTASCTTTCATGGAGGGAGGCTTGGATCATATCCCATAGTTTATTTACTGGAGAGGTTTTGCTTCTGAGGAGGGCRCATTGCCAGATTGGGGCGCATCAACAGTTGAGAGAMTTCTAGCCATCAKATTGCAATGAGATCAGTTGCAGAGGATAGCCATTYAGCAGAGCTTCATTGTTGTGGAGGGGTTTCCAGATYTGAGCTCACAGTTGACAGTKGGAGCAGATTCAGTGGTTCTGGCAGTTTGTATGAGGGGTGCACCATTCTGGGGCGCATCTRGTGATTTTGAGCTTGTATATCAGCTCAGTTTGTGYTGCTATTGTATCAGGTTCTTTCATATATTGTACTTACTGTATTCCATCATCTGCTTTCCTCATATATACATACATATTCCAAACTGGTTTTYCCCGAGGKGGTTTTATCCAGGGTCATGTTAACCAAAAATACCTGTGTCTACAAATGCATGTATTAGTCTCTTAGATCTGTTTCATTTTCAGCAGTAAACGATGTTTAGGTGTGTTATGTTTATTTTGAGATGCATATACTAATTTCTGGTGACAAAAACGACATGCTAGAGCACCCAAAATTGAGAACATAACTATAACAAATCAGCATAAAGTTTTGGACTGTTGACTGTTATAAAACAGCAGCAACTACTTCAGAAGACAGTTAAACTTAGAACCTTTCTGTGGTCAAAGACAGACCCAGAAGGCAAGCTATAGGACCTGGATTTTTCACAACATAAGCACACTAATAAAGAGCTAATGCCACACACTTGGTAAAAAATTGATTTTTGTCTTAAATGAAAATAACCCACATTACTAAGCACATTTGCAGCGGAAAATAACAATGAACAGCAGTCACAAATCCATGTAAAAGTCAGAAATTTTGGCAACCAGCCAGGGAAAACCCCAATGTGTGGAAACCCAAAGAGAGAGATCTAATAGCAGCTTCAGGAAATTTACAAATAACAACAGTCATACATTTGGCAGCCAAGAGAATCACTTACAAACACAAAACTGTCCCTCAACCTGCTATCTAGAAATCTGTGCCACAGTCCGTACAGCTGTACGGACTTGCTGAATATCAGCACCTTGAAAATCGTTCCCTCAACAACTGTTGTACCTTCCCTCCTGTACGGTTGTCCTTCAGCAGCAAAATCCTCAAATTACCTCAAAAACCATGCCACAAATAACCTCGATTTTTGTGCCCACTTTGTTGTTGTACGGCCTGTACAGATCCGTACAGTACGGCCTCTTTCTCAGCAAAAACAACAACAATTCTAAACAGAAGTTCCACCTTGGGATTTGTGCCCACTATCTCTTGGTCACTGTGTCAAATCTGTTGCTAACCCTTCTTCCAAGCTCTCTCTCAAATCTCTCTCAATCTTCTTCTTTTCTTGTCTTGCACACTAACCTATGCGTACTCTTATAATTTGAAAGTGAACTTTCACCTTCCCCATCCCTAAATCCAATGGCCAAGATTTAATCTTGCCATTACAAGATCAAGGGACATGATTCATTCCCTCCAAAATAAATCACTCAAAATATTAAAGTACAAAAACCCACTTTATGACATAAAGTCACTTTAATATTAGAAGGTACATTTTATAAAAAGTCACTTTATTACAACTTTATAAAACACCTATTACAAAGTCAAGTGCCTAGTAGTGCTAATGTAAGGTCACTTCCGCATACAAGACAAAACATGTGGAGTACCTCCCGAGCTATAAAAGCTAACACTACCTCTTAGCGAGGGATGTACTCGCTGCCATCACCATCATCCGGTCTCATCACATTGTTCGCAATAGGAGCTCCCTCTAAACCTGGAGCCAACTCCAACACCTGCACAGAACTCAAACTAGAAGGCATCCTCCTGACAACTATCTTGAACCTTGAGCTCCTCTGAGAGTCCATCCTCCCACTCTGAGCTTTTGTTCGCTCATACCAACTGAGCCTCCTATCGGTGCTCAAAAGAGCCTCCCTCTCTTCCCTCTGAATATAAGACTGAACCCTTGGTACCACCACAGTCTCAGGAGCCTCCTGCTCCTCATCTGACTCTGAATCATAACCTGTAAGTTGTCCTCGCACCTTGTACAACCTATCCATCCGATCACCAATCAATTGTGGTTCTACCAGATCCACACCCTCCCTGTAAATAAATACATGTCCCCTCTTGAACAATGCAGAATATCCAGCATCTTCAAAGGTTGAGACTGAGAGCAGGTTAACCCTCAACCCCGGAACAAACAGAACTCCATCAACCTCTAGGAGTCCTCCATACTCGAGTCGGAATCTAATCCTTCCAACTCCACATACAGCTCGCGCCATACCTCCTTCAGTCTCCACCAGTCGACCAGGACCTGTCTCCGTGATACTGAGGAATATACGTCATATTCCTGTCATGTAACAAGAGGCTCCACTGTCAACAATCCACCTGCTATCACCCACAAATCCAACACTACATGTTCAACAACACAGGTATTCCAACAGAAGACAAACACCTTCAAAAACCACTCACACAACTAGATCAAAGATCAACACACCGATGTTTTGACATGGTAAAACCCCTACGGGGAAACATCCACGGCCCCAACCAATGCAGCCACTTGAAGTAGTTTATTAATGCAAAAGAAAAAGATTACAAAGAGATTTTTACAAGAGAGTTTCTTACAATCAATCATCGGCAAATGACCCTCCATGCTCTTTAAATAGAGATCATGGACCAATCGGGTGTTAAGCCACGGATCAATGGCTGTTAAGATCGAGGAGAATATGAACAGTCGGATCACTCTATGTCGGGAACATATCATGACCATCGGATTTCCTAACTACAAATGCATACTAAAGCATACTAAAGAAACACACTAAGAGACACACTTTTACCTAATGACACATTAGACCAAGTAGATCTTAACTAAATCCTAAGTGTCTAAATATCCTAACATCCCCCCTTAAGAACAACTTGGGATAGGATTGAAGGATTTACAATAGTGACACAATAAGAGAAGGAAGGAGGCATTAGAGCCTATCCCCCCTCAATGACAACTTCCTGAACTCCTAACATAGAGCGAAGTTTGGAAAATTTTGCTTTTGTAAGAGACTTTGTGAAAATGTCTACAACTTGATCTTTTGTAAGGCAAAAGAGAACTTCAATAACTTGATCATGAATGAGGTTTCTGATGAAGTGAATGTGTAGCTCAATATGTTTGTTGCACTGATGTTGAATTGGGTCTCTGGTGAGCTTGATGGCACTCTGATTTTCGCACCAAAGGCTAGTCGGATGCTGCTGCTAGAATCCAAACTCTGAAAGGATCTATCGAAGCCACAAGGCTTCTTGACTTGCATTTACCGTTGCTCGGTACTCTGCTTCTTCTGAAGAAAGTGCAATAACTTATTGTTTCTTACAGGCCCAAGTGACAGGTCCTGAACCAAGGCTGAAAACATAACCTACAGTAGACTTCCGATCATCAGGGTCGTCGGCCCAATCTGAATCAGTGAAACCAACCAATAAAGGAGTCACCCCTGAACCGTAATGTATCCCGAACTAAATTGTACCACAGACATAACGAAGTATCCTTTTAGCTGCTTTCCAATAGCTTTCATCGGGTGTTTGCATATACCGGGCAACAAGACCAACAGCAAAGGAAAGATCAGGACAGGTATGAGTCAAGAATAAGAGGCTACCAACTAACTGACGGTACAAGGTGGCATCAACTTTGGGAGAAGTACAGGTAGCAGCAAGCTTATGTTGCTTGTTGTTGTGGCGAGGATGTTGCTTCTTGAGATTCTTTGGTTTATCTTTTTGTTGGGCGACTAAAGCTTTGTTGGAGGTACCTGTAGTGTTGATCACTCCAAGTTGTACAAGCTTATCTTTCTCTCTAATCAAAACATCACAAAAGGACTCATGAGTGGGTTTTTGATAAGCTTTCCCTAGAGCCTCTCTCATGGCATAAAAGGTAGATACAAACACAAAATATGCGCTACCTAGCTTAGAAAGAATAATATAGATGCAACGCAATTCCTCTAGCTTTATCTGACATTCTTTATCACTCTATGTCGAGAACATATCGTGACCGTCGGATTTCCTAACTACAAATGCATACTAATGCATACTAAAGAAACACACTTTTACCTAACGACACATTAGACCAAGTAGATCTTAACTAACTCCTGAGTGTCTAAATATCCTAACACTACCGACAATGGATACTAGAGTGACCAAAGAAAATTCCATATCAAACTTGAATGAAAAGTCCTCCATAGTTGTTGTTGTTGTTATATCAGGCCCCTCCTGTTCTTTCCTCTTCTTCTTCTTCTTCTTCTTCTCAAGACATTGAGAAGCAAGGTGCCCCAACTGGTTGCAGCAGTAACATCTGACTTTACTCAAGTCCTTCCCAGAACTCCCTTTCTTCTTCCCCTTGCCCTTTGTTTCAAGAGAAACATTCTCATCAGCTCTTTCTTCCTTTTGTCCACTACTTTGAGATCCCATCCAGATCTCCTCCTGAATGAAGTCGTCCCACAATCTACTCCAATATGGAAAATTCTCCTGACCCACCACACACTTCTCAAAGACATCCCACTCCTTTGTGAAGCCTTCCAAGGCTATCCTTCCCAACTCTGGTTCTAAGATGACCTCCCCTACTGCAGCTAATGCATCCTTAACCTGAGTTATCCGGGTAAGATAGGATGCAACACCCTCACTCATAGCCATCTTTGTGTCATGCAGTTTATCATTCAAGGCCATCTTTCGATTTTCATTCTTAACCTCATACAAATTTTTCAATGTATCCCGCATCTCTTTGGTTGTCTTCTTCTCAGCCAAATGTGGGATGAGTGGGTCCTTTACTCCATCTAGAATGATCATCTGTGATTTGGCCTCCTTTATCTCATACAAATCCAAGGCAATAGGATCTATTGTGGGAGCTACAACAACAGTGCTAACAGGACTCCAAATCTTGTTCTCCTTGAGAACAGATGATATTCGGACCTTCCACTACAAGTAGTTGAAAATGCCTTCCAACTGATCCTCATATCTGATGCATGCAACCATTTCCCTGTCAACTGTTCAAAGAAAAAAACAACCAACAGATTTCTCTCCCTTCAAATCTTTCCAAAAACAACACTGCTCACTGTAACTCAAAGCCCAAGCACTGATACCATGTAAAAATCAGTGACATAAGCACACTAATAAAGAGCTAATGTCACACACTTAGTAAAAAATTAATTTATGTCTTAAATAAAAATAACCCACATCATAGTTAAGCTTCATAAGCAGAAACACACCTTACTAAGCACATTTGCAGCAGAAAATAACAATGAACAATAGTCACAAATCCATGTAAAACTCAGAAATTTTGGCAACCAACCAAAGAAAACCTCAATGTGGGGAAACCCAAAGAGAGAGATCTATTAGTGTTGATATTATGGTAGTTGCGGGAGGTATTTACCTCCACTAGTAACCCCCACAAGAATAGAATATTCCGAGAAGCAAGAAGTAACCCTAAAAGCATTGAACATAACCCTAGAAGACAAGTCGGCTCAAGGAAATATTAATATTAAGTATTTAGTCTCCAAAATGAGAAATTGGCCCAGACAGCTCAGGAAACAGTATAAATACAAGTAGCCAAACCTCATTTTGTACACACTGCTCAGAATTGCAACTGGGAAGAAGTGCGCACTACAGGAACTGGGCTAGTGCGCAAGTCTGGGGAGCAGTTGCAGCCGGCAGCTGCTGCAATCTGGTTTCCTGGTTTAGGTTCGGACTTTCTGTGGTTATGGTTGGACTTTCTGATCAGTCTTGGTTATCTTTATGCATTAGCCTTGGTTGGTTATTGGTTTGCTTCCAGAATCATTCTCTGTCAAGGTTAAGGTGCTCGGGGGTGGCTTCGACCTATGGTTGGGTGACAATATTGCTATATTGTCTATGGTTAAACGAGCACATCCATTACTTTCTAACAAGTTATGGGCCCACACTATCTTCAGACAATCTAACC
>ML803831.1:7819-18672 GCA_009831015.1 Picea engelmannii | reverse complement strand
TGATCCTATGATAAAAGAAAGAAGTGGAATCTTTAGGGCATGGAATCTATAAGAAACTCCATGGACCCAAAAGTTAAAGAAAAACATGAGGAAGAACATGAAGATTCCAAGAAAGAAGAGAAGCCTAAACAACCAGTCATTGTATCAAGAATCACAAGATTACCAGCCTAATATGAAAGCAATCAAACAGAACTGAAAGTTGTGATGAAGAACAGTGTACGGAAGACTTATAAATGAAAGCATTGCAAGTTTCAGAACTAGAGGTTCTCCCAGATGGAGGGAGAAGACTATGATGATTGCTTGTTCCGGTAAACCAGACATACCTCTACATGAGTCATTATATCATCCATGGGTTGGAGTGCTACATCAAGATGAATGGAAAGACTGTTCTCCAGAGCAATTAAACAAAGAGCATATGAAGAGCAACCTCAAGACTTTGAAGCATACCAGAAAGAGACTCTTGTATACAGATGGAAGAAGATAACTTGGTGAAGGACCTCCAATGCACAGCAGAAGCGTGGTGAAGATTCTCTATAACATAGATATTGTATCAAGATGATTACTCAGTAGATCAGATCTCATGATGACAAAAGAAGTGCCACATGGATATGTTCCARTGTTCCAACAATGATATACTTTATTGATCAGAGCTACATGAAGCCTTCAAAGAAAAACCAGTGCTCCAGAACGAAGTACATTTGAAATCAAGCATTAGATTATCCGTGATGAAGTTCAGAAAGGAGAAAGAGGTTCTCCAATACATATCTCCACAAATGAGCAGATAAACAGATAAACAGACATCTTGGTAAAGCTTCTATCCAAGATGAAAGAGTTTGTGTAACTCAAGCTGGAGCTCGTGGAGACGACTTCCTTATTGAAAAAGGAAGAGATGACTCCCAGGTTGGGAAGGAGCACTGATATGTTTTGATTTATGGATATACAATTGACCAAGTTTAAGTATGGGAGGGGTGTCATAAAAGTCCTATTGGGTAGACCAAAACCCTCAAGTAGGGAATGCTCCCAAGGATGGCCTATCAAGGTTATCCTATTGGGTAGACCAAAACCCTCAAGTAGGGAATGCTCCCAAGGATGGCCTATCAAGGTTATGTAATGGATGATGAGGTGGAAAGGGATTTAGACTTCATAGTTCAATGAGTTTCATGACATACAAGCCTCAAGGGCTTGTATTATCTCATTTATGGGTGCCTTTGTAGAGGGTGTGTGGCACCTTCGTTTGTGATGCACTTTTTCCAAGCCCATCTTCTTGTCATTCTTTCTCTTTATATTTCTTTCATGTTTTAAGGAACAAGTTGAAGGCCACTATCCTGGCTTGGTGTCCAGATAACAACAATGTCATTCACAAATACCTCACGAAAATGAGAAGGTTGGCTCGTGATGAGACCCCCTTTCTCTCAGTTGTGTAATTGAGAACCACTACCCTGGCTTGGTGACCAAATGATGGTAATGTCATACCGCTAAATACCCATGATCATGATAGGTCGGCTCGTGATGAGACCTCCCATCCTCCAACTAACCCCTTAAGCATTCACTATCATTTATTTTTGTAGGTCCCCCATTTCTTATAGAGAAGTGTTTCATTGTTTTCTTGGGGATCCCTGGGAGAAGCATCTAGAAGGTCTATATTTAGGCTTTTATCTTTTTGGCCAACAGCAATCCCTCTGGGCCTTAAGCCCCTTCTTCCCATGAAATGAAGTACATGCCCTTCTTGGGTCACTAAAGTCAAAGGGCCTAGAAGAAGACAATATGATGGGAGTGTAATGAGCGGAAGGTGGTAAGTAAGGTCGGGAATGGTACGATAACCCCTTAAGGGAACCCTAGTCACAAACCTTCCCCAAAGGTTGGCCACTTACTAGGAAATCTATGACACTCATCAAGGTGAAATAGGGTCAAAAGCATAATGTCTAAGCAAGCGTTCTATAATCAAAAGTAGCTTAAATACAACATGTTTAAATGCCTCAAATATTAGGGTGATTACCTGCCACAATACCCGACTTGTACTGCATGGAGCAAGACCCATTTGCTTTCCAGAAGCTAGCAGGTGTGGTGGATGTGCTGACAAATGGATCAAAATGTGGTGATAGAGTGGGCTTTTTTATGTGCAAGTGGACATTGCTAGTCATGTGGTCTCTCGGCACTCCATATCTGCAACCTGAGGGCCTCAAGACATCATCTCCTTAGTTATCCCACAAAATGGGGATAACAGGTAACATAAGACCAACAAAAGAATTGGACTGAGAATATTTGACCTTTGGAATCCCCTGATATCAGGTGCAGTCAATCTTACCATCTCAAGTTATACTCAGTATAGGTTTTCTTTTCCAGGCTCCAATGGCTGCCATGATAAAGAGGTAATATTGCATTCTAAGAAAGAAAATCTACGCAATGGATGCCATCAATTATTGACATGCTATAAAAATATTCAGAAATATGATTAGATGTGTTAATGGATATATGCATCTAATGAATAATCTCGAAAATAAAAGGATAAGTATAGTATTGGGATGGAAAATCCAGTCACTATTCTGATGAGATATCAAATAATTAAATTTCTACACAGCTTAAAACCCAATATACAAAACTCGATAGCTATAACATAACTGTGAACTCTGTGAAATGCCATCAGCTTCACACTTATAATACAAGGAAAGAATCCAACCCTCGACCAACGAACAAAGAGATGGACAACCTCAATTATGGCAATAAAGAGTCAAACCTAACCTTCAAGAAAGGTTGTCTCACTCAAAAGAAAATATTCAGAAATTGGAATCTAGACAATGTAGAGAACCTAATTTCAATAACAAATTCCCCAATAGAAACCAAAATTTCTAGGAACAAGGATTGTGAAAACAAGAACCCAAAGGCCAGCTAATAACCTCACAAAAGAATCAGAATTTCTTGGCACAGTAGTCTCCCAAATAGGGGAGATCTGTTACAGGCATACGGAAGTAAATAACTATGAAACGCAACCAACACCATGCATCTTTAAAAAATCCAAGATTGCTTAGTTCTAGAGAAAAGAGAGGGAATTTCTACAAGAGAAAGGAGGCAGCTTAAAAATTTATATGTGGAAGTGATACTGGTCACCCTACATTTTTATTGAGCCACTATATAGTATATAGTATAGGAGGCGGCCAATATATACATGCACATATTAGCTAGTATTTTTAAGGAATACTAAGGGCCATTTTCTCCATCAATCACACACCTCCTTCACTGTCATGGTATTGATTCTGCATTCATTTTGAACTTCTACTGGCTAGGTAATTGGTGCTTCTCTGTTACTCTTTTCTGCTTTTCTGCTTTGATAGAGTAGGTATAGGAGATGCCTCCACGCTCCCTCTCTCGTGTACTTATACTGGATGTACTTTTAACTCCCAATGACCTACTATTGTAGTCATTTGTTGGACATTAATAAAATTGTCTGATATTATGTTCTCTTTTATACATGCAGCAACATATTCTCTAGATATCATGATAGTCATAGATTAGGGACCAGGGCCATATGAGTTTCACCGCATGTAGAATGGGAATACAACTAATGTGTGAGTTCCAACGGCATGGGAGGTTTAATGAGTGTTAGCCTCTAAAATGACATGCTAAAAATTTTAGTCTTTTCGGGACCAAATGTTAGTAAAATCCATAATCCTGCTATTATCCTCGGCAGAAGGTGGAGGACACCTTAGGCAAGAGGCACATATGAAGCTCGTGTCGTGTTGTGCAGATGTTCCCACGGGTTACCAAGCAGTTAGAATCAGATACTAAGCAGATATTGACAGTTTCCACTGGCTCTGGATGAAATGGCAGGAGAGATTCAGGATGCAAACTGCAGCTATTTCTTCTTCAGGGCCTCCGGGTGAAGCAGAGCAGAACTTAGAAGACAAAGGTGTCAAATCCATAAAAAAAAGGGTTATATGATGAACATTGTAGAATCTGCATCCTATCAAGGTCTTCCACTGCCAGTTGATGAAGATGACATGAGGCAGCAAGCATGCAAGTAGACACAGACAATGTGCAAGCCACATTAAAGAAATCCACCAAAGTGATTCCTGTTTTCAAGATGTTAAACTCTGATATCTGTTAAGAACATTGTGCAAGTGTTCCTAGGGATATCTTGTAAGTGTCCCAAGATGTGGTATGGGAGGCTCCTTGTCCAAACCTAGAACAAAGGAACCATGAACCATGAATCAATGAAAAATGCGTAAGTCTTTGTCCTGGGGAAGTGAAGGAATTTTCCCACTTCACATTTGGGGGACCCGGGGATGCCCAAGAAAGCCCTGATGGCACTGCAAAGGAAAAGAAGCTAAGTCTTTGTCCCAAAGAAATTACGAAACTTTCCTACTTCATTTTTGGGGTCTTTGGATGGCACTAGGAGCTTTGTCTTGGGGATGTTTTCTAAGTGCCCCACTCCACAGCCAAGGAATTCCCAACAAGATCCTGAGTCCCAACGGCATTATAATTGACACCCATCGCTCCTTCAAAGTCAAGAGAATTGTAGGGTTTTCCCATAACACTTTGTGAACCTCCAATGAAAGTCGAGCTACTATATGAGCACCTTGTGGAGTCAATGAAAACAAGTAACTCCACAATCCAAAATTGGGAATCAAGACAACTCCATTATATCCCTGGACCAATTAGGAAGCAACACCTTACAATGAAAAGGCTGACACATAATAGAGTGACGTTAGGTTCCTTGATAGGCATGGAGCATGAAACAAGATAGAGAACACATGGAAAAAGGAGATGACTTCGAGACTCTAGGAACAAAAAGATTCATGGCCTTCAACCACATCACGAAACAAAGACCACATAGAGTCCACATTAGTTGTTGGAATCCAAGATGGACCACAAAGTATGTTGCAAGGTAGTTGGTTACCCATTGGATGATTGAGTGTATGAGATAATAATCATCTTTGACTTTGTGGTTGGTTACCTGTCAGAAAAAGACACTGCTACCTGTCACTTAGTACCACTAAATGCTAGATTGACTAAAATACGAGGTAATCAACCTGACATGGCAAGGTCTAGAAAAAGCATGTGGGGTTTGTCGACTAAGAATCACCACCCCATGCATGTAAAGAGCTAGACACCTCTAGTTAGGGTGTCAAATGAAGGTATTTAGGGATCTCCCCAAATTGAGAAAAAGATATCGTCGCCTCCCCTTGTTCTCATAGCACATGGGACATCTAAAAATAAAATATTCCTCAAATTCCCCCTTCTATAAATTGCGTAGCTGACAAACCCTCTCCTATCATGGGATACAGCACTTAGACTCAATCCAATGCTAATGAGACCCTGCTCTGAATTGCTTGAGAGAGAACCTAAGGCCATGAGACAAGTCAAGATGAGTATACTCAAGGCATACAATAAGGTTCCCTCTCAACTGCATAAAATGCTCTAAGTAGAAGGCCATCTTAGGACCAAGGACCTGTGGAGGGGAGATCCAAGAAACATGTATACACTATCAATAAATGACATCCTTGATCACGTTATTAATCCATGGATGAAGGGGAAGAAGATGGCCAAGAATAGCTAAACAGGCAGAGACACTCAATGGATATGCTAATAGATTTAAGCAGCAAGGAGGCTTTAGAGAACCAAACTTTTCATCGACCTAAGAGGGTGGAGGAAATATCCATCGAAAAGCAAAGGACCTAATAAGGGTACTATCATGCCCTCTCACCAAATCGATCATGGCATGAACCCTGTGAAGGAAAGAAATAATCTAAAAATAGTAAATACTCTTAAGGCACATGGGATGGGCGCCAACTCAACTTGCATAATGGCCTATGGGACTGTTTCTTGCATTGGATCATCCACTACATCATTAGACTATACTAGCTCAATGTGGGCCTTATTAGCGGGAAGTAAGCTAGGGCCTCATATATCCATTGCATAACATAAGATAAAATAAGATGAGACAATTTTATTAATGTCCAACAAGTAACCAAAAATAGGTCAACAAGACTGCTAGTCAGCTTGATGATCGTGTCGAAAGATGCATCTTAGCCAAGTTGTCCTGGAAATATCTCTGAAAACACTAGTGCTCAAGCATAAAGAGATCCATACCCCTTGCTAAGCGGGGCTTGAGTAGCAACCCTCAAATTGAACTTGGGGCCTATCAACAACTCCCAAATAAGTGCAATTTGTGGTAACCTCAATCTCACATCCTCTAAAAAAGAAATGAAAATATAATATGGTATTTTCACAAGCATGAACGACCATAACCTTAGTCATGGAATCAACCATGAAGCGAACCATGTGAAGGAAAGAAACCAATCTAAAAATACTTTGAAGGCACATCGGATGCGTGCCAAACTCACCCTACACAATGGCCTATGGGAACATCTCTTTGTATCGGACCATCTATTGCAACATGAGAGATTATACTCTCTCAATGAGGGCCCAATCAACAAGAAGTAATCTAAGGACTCAAATCTCAATTGTTGAGAGAATAGTTGACTTGATAATCATGTCGTCTTAGTCACACTGGCACCCAAGCATAGAGAGAGATCCATACCCCTTGCTAAGTGGGGATTGGGCAGCAGCGTCAAAGTAAACATGGGGCATATGAACTAGATTCCCAAATAAGTGTAAGTTGTGGCAATCTCAATCTCACAACCTCTGAAAAAGAAATGAAAATATGATATAGTATTTTTGGAAGCATTAAAGACCATCACCTTAGTCTTGCTAAGGTTCACCATCAATTACTTATTGTTGTTGAAATAAACAAGAACACCAAGCTACCTCTATAAACCTTTAGGGTAGGATGCTAGGAGGATGACAACGCCTACATACAAGAGGAGTAATCAAGAACCGACATAAAAGGCATCCATCATCGACATGCATGTGCTCGCTGAGGTAGACCTCTAGCTCAACAATATAACCACCAAACAAGGTCAGTGATAGGCAGCAACCTTACTTCACTCCAATCATGCTCCTGATGAAACAGAAAAAGCACTGAGGAGTGTGTAGCCTACTAAGCACAACCTCATACAGCATCATAATAGTCATGATGAGGGAATCAAGGATTCCCATGCCTCAAAGCCTTTGAAACAAGGGGGGAATGGGAGTCTCCAGACACAAAATCAAACACATTCTGAAAATCCACAAAACAAAAATACTTTGGAAGAGCTTCATCTAGCATACTCAATGATGGCAGGAAGTGTAAAAATGTGATAAGTGGTCTAATAGTTACACCTGAACCCTATTTTCCCCTTAGCACGAAGCTTGTGCCTCTCCAACTGTTTAGAAAGCCTTACGTTGAAAAATATGAATGTAAATACAAGGGAGATGTGGATTGAAATATTTCATTCAAATGGAGTCATCTGTGTTCACACGGCATCAACAGACAAGTGATTCCTTCCATATTTCAACAACAAATTACATCATCCAGGTAGCGAGACATAGCTCAGACCAACACTTCCAAGTCCTCCAATTAGCCATCTATGAGGAGCTTCTCCCATACGACCTTAAATGTTAGAAGAGATACAATTACATGGACCTTTAACTGGGGGAGGGAATGCCTGCCCCCCTCTTCATCTTCAAGAGATAGCATCGTGGGGAGTTAAGCCTTCCACTTACCCTCATGCGAGGCATCCTCCATGAGAGTTTTTGGTTTTTTGGTTCTTAACAGTACTTGCATGTATCTATGATATAGCTTTGTTTTCTACTCCTTGATTCTAAACTATAGGTCCTATTTAGCATAGATTAGGCCTGCTTTTATCTTGCTTTTTTAGGAGTGGCCTTTGCACTCCCTCTTTGTATTCCACACTATTGTACTTAGCAGTCCCATTGACCTATTTGTGGTCAATTGTTAAACATTACTAAGATTATATTATCGTATTATCTTATGACTACACATTAAAGTAACCTTTTGACTCCTACTATTGGAATGTTAATATTCCAATAAAAAGGACTAAATGAGCACACAAGACCAACTAGTCAATTCCTTAAATCCCATCAATAGGTCTAACTTTGATGGTTAAAGTAGGATGTTGTTATCCTCGCCACGCAAGTTCAATTCCCACTTGTGACATGTTTGCCCCACGCCCACCAATTTGCCTCCACAAGGAGCCTGTAACAGCCCAATTTGATTTCTTAATGATCATAAATTATTAAGTTAAATTAATTTAATTATTGAAAAACTATATGTGAATCATTTTGTTATTTTATTATTAAAAGGTAGGTGAAGGAATTAATGAGAAGATAAGGCAACTGAGAATTGAATGAGGGAGGCGGATTCGAGAGAGGGGGATAAGGAAGAGGGGCAGGGAGACTTGAGGGGAGTTCTTTTTTGGGGGGAATCTGGAGGAAGGAGGAAGGAGGAGGGATGATGCAACCTTTCTTGGGAAAATTTTACTAGGGCACTGGTGTTGTTGGGATTTTGGGCTCGGGGGCCAGGAAATCTAATTTCCTGTAGCTAGGGAGTCGGAGAGGCTCTGTTCCTAGCTGGCTAGGTGGAAACAGTTTCAGGCAAGGCCATTTCAGCAAAGCAATTTCAACAGGTCAACCTCCTTCTTCAAGAGGTATGTCACTATTACCACTCATTACTGTTATTCACAATAAATTATTAATTTATGATATTTTATTTTGGGTATAGCTAAAATATTTCTGTGTATAAACACCCCCACATCTAGAATGTTGAGAATTGGAATTAGATTTACTTCAATTACAGAGTAACAGATTCATTTAGTTAACAGCTTGTTGTACAATCCATGAACCCCTGAGTTTTGGGGCTTTACAAATGGTATCAGAGCCCGATTTCAAAACTGAAACCTAGGGCTTACCCACCCTCTTATGGCCTAAAGGTATGCTAGCTGCAAAAAGAAAAATTTATGGGACATGCAACCCAGAAACCTTTTAACCTTTTAAGTTCAGCCCTTAAACAACCGACAAATTTTGTTAATAGCCCTTAAAGATTTGAGGGCCAACATCTAGAACCTCAACTCCATGTGCATGGAAAACAATTCTACCATGTCCTAAAACCCTTGTGAACACCCTAGAAACCCTTGGAATAACCTATAGCTGGAAAGGGATCCTACAGGCTTGTACCATCTTCCCATCTCTGGTTTTGACCACCTACTCCTGTAAGAGACAAACATCTTGACGAGGTTATATGAGGTAAAGATATGAGAAACAGAAGCAGATATCAAAAGACAAATGAGTTGAGTCTTTCATTAATATCATGGACAAGTGTTTTTTTTTTACTTTTATAAACAAAAATAAATAATAAATAAAATTCCATTCCCTACCTCTCTAGAAAATAATATCCTCATCCTTTTTGGTCTCCATCGACATCAGATTTTGAGCGTCGCCCATTTGATCAGATGTTTAAGATCACAAAAGCAATGATGTGGAAATCCTCATCTAGAAAAACATTGCAACAGAATAACAGATCTCTGAGATAACAAAAACAACGATGTTGAAAAAAAAACTCATCTAAATATAAATGACCAGAGGAATATTTTGCTTATCGATCGAGTTTTGTAGAGTTTAAATTTGTGCAAAGAATAGCCCTCATTCTCCATATTTGTTTTCTCCTTGCACACGATCTGAACCCTTCAATCGCAACACTCGCGGAAGAAATTTAATCAGTAGGGTTTGTAGGTAGAAAAATAAGAAGATAGGGTTACAGAGGGCAGAAACAAACGCTCTCATGAGTCCTCGCCCATCAGCTGAACATCTTATTTTCTCAGGTGACATCCTTGCCAGAAAGCATTTACTCACGCTCCGAAGGAAAATTTAAAAGTCCATAAATTACACCGCCATTGCAACTGAACCTGTACTCAAACCTTTCTCTCACTGTTTCCCCACACCAAACATTAAAAAAATAAAAATAAATAAATTGTTATGTATAAAAGTATAATGTGGTATAAATTCAAAGTAGAAGGTATAGATATTAAATAATTTTATGGTATCATAAAATAATTTTATTTATAAAATTGTTATAATAATATTATTATAATCGTTTTTATTTATTATTTATGATAAATAAATTATATCTACATTTATATTATGAGAGATATAAATATAAAAAAAAGGGGGAAGGTTTATTATATATAAAGGAGAGGTAGAAGGTCACTATATTATATTGACTTTAAGTAAATGAAGAGTCGGAAATCATAACAATGCACGGGTGAAATATGAAATAATAATAACGGAATATAAATAGGTGACTTAATAGGTGTGATTATGTGTGACTCGTTATGTATAATTTATGGAGTAAGTTTTAAACTTTAAGTTTAATATTATTATTATCATCTTAAGTTAAGATAATATTAACATTAATATTAAGATTATTATTATGTATTTAATTATGATACTAATGTTAATATTAATATTAGTGATTAGATTAAATGTGTTGATTAAGACTATTGAAACTAGGTTAAAGATTAGTCTAGGTTATTGGGTTATAATAATTAATTTACATTGTGTTCAAACATATTAATTAGTTTTCAAATCTCTAAGGACTTAAGGAGGTAAGTTACAGTAATTAGTGAGTACGATGTAGGGCTGGCATAGCTAGCAAGGAAACTGAGATAGTAGGAAACCAGTAGGAAGTCACCAAGCTTAGAGTCTTTTGATCCTGGCCCTCAACCACTTACCTTATGGGAGTAATGTCTGTTTACAGATAAGTATAAAGAAACTTAGGCCTAACCCTATGTTTGCAAGTATAAGTTTAAGTAAAACGTTGAATGCCTTAAACCCTTTTCTAATAATCAATTGGTTGAACGCAGGTTCAGTTATTCAAGATGGTTAGAACTCGAGGAAATCGAGATCGGGGGGCATCATCGCAAGGACCACCTGTTGAGATTTGTGTACCTTGGGAAGTG